>VZTT01000075.1:11785-33346 GCA_013400855.1 Buphagus erythrorhynchus
ATCTGGGAGATATCAATGTTTCAATGTTTTAATATGCTAAAACACAGGAAAAGTATGCACACTGTGACCTAAATTCCCATCACCTTTCTCATGCAAGAAACATCACTGGGTTTATAGGGACCAAATTTTTTGATCCTTTCATCTTTTTTAATATCTTATTCACAGTTGCAGTGTCAGCACTCTGCAGGATTCATTTTAAGCACTGGAGCTTTCAGATGGAACTTCTCAGCCTTTCAACATTGAAGCATTTATTTGTCTAAATTTATGATTGTTTCTTTGCCGAGAGAGGCTCAGAAAGAAGATGGACTCCTCCAAACACACAGTAAACACTCAGCAAATGAAAAGGCTCATGACACCACGTTTTGTTAAGAAATTTACAGCAGGTCACCTGCCCGTTTTCATGGTGGCAGCAACTGCATTATTCACTCCACGTAATGAATTGGGAGGTTATGCTAATCTGAAGAGGGAAGCTATCAATTGTATATGTCCAGACCATCTCTCCCATTGATTTTGTAATTAATGATGAATGTACATTTTGGGAGGGAGAGATTGCTGAGGAGGGAACTTCACGTGCAGAATAAAAATGTTACAGTAGCCTAATCAATTGGGTATGGTTGACAAATGGGTGAGGGATGACACAACAAAGCACTGTGCTTTAACACAAAAACACAAGAAGATGTCACACGATATCTATATTAATCTCTCCACAGGCTAAATGTGATCCATTTCATCAGCAGAACCATGAAAAAACTGTTTTGTATCTCAAAATCACACGTCTTTGATGCTAACTTGAAACCTGCTTGCTTTGTTAACAGACAAAAACATTGTAATAATGCACTAGGTGCCAAGATAATTTGTAATTTTTAGCCTAGTAACAGGCTTAAAAGCCACTTAGAATATAATTTTAGGTAATAAATAGCACACGGACATGGGTTTAACCAGTCTTAAGTGTCAGGAAAAGAAGGTGTGCCTTTGGAAGCAGGTAGTACATCCTCTCTTGGATGCAGCCTGTGCAGAGGTTCATCCCCAGGAAAGGCCCCACAGCCTCTCACTGCAGCAACAGCTGCCACAGGATGAAGTGACAATACATGTAACCCACTTAAAATATTCAGCTTCAGCTACACAGTGACCTGTGGGTGGACAACACATGCAGCAAGTTGTACCCTTCCTTCCCAACAAAATCTAGAAGCCGGCTGCAAAAATGCAGTGCTTGATTCCTCAAGTCTGACTCATAAGCACCAGCACTCCCTACACAGCTCCCAGCTAATCTGTAATTATTGCTAAGAATGACAGAGGTGTAACAGGGCCATGCCTAGGATCACATCCTCAGTGAACCATACCAGACAGCAAACAGCACTGCATCAGGTCTTCAGAAAGGCTCTGCTTTCTTTTGGGTGAGCTGAAGGACTTACATTTCTCTGTGTGGGAATGTTTCTAGTTGTATAAAATGCACAGATTTCATTTGATTTCCCTCTCTGATTGTCTTTGGAAACACAAAGCAAAACAAGACTGACTTTGGAGTGAATAAGAAACATGTAGGTGAGAGATCTGTCAGTTCTTAATTGAAAGATGGCAAGTGCTGAATTTTTATAAACAACATTTCCTTCCCTGTAGTGGTTCAGGAAATTCAGTTTTGCGACAAAAGTTCAAAAGCTAAGACATATTCTCTTCTAGGCAAGACTGGTTTACTGAATGGACTTTTGCCTCACTGCAAATTAAATTCAAGATCAGCACACTGTGAAGAGGAGAAATCACTTGTTTCTGCATAAATCAGGGTTAACTTGCCTGATATCTATAGTATCCTAAAAACATCCATCCTCATGTAATTCACAGGGCCCTTCAGAGAACTTGCATTGCAAGGCAAAACTGAAGGAGCTGCATAACAATCCTCTGCCACTGCACTGTTCACCTCTGTATATCACAAATACACCAGAGAGAGACAGCTCTCAAGGTTTGGTGCTGTGGAGGTTCAGGACAGAGGGGGTGGTGTGTGTTTGAGAGTCATGGTCTAAGCAGCCATTCCGTGTCTGTGCCACACAGGGAAGCAGAGCAGAGCTGTGTACACACAGCACCACACAGATCCACATCAGTGAGCTCCTGCAGAATTCCTGCACATTCCTGCAGAACCCTCCCACACCAGGAACACTCAGGTAGATCAGATCTGTGGGAACCCCAGCTCAGAACAATCTTTCTCCAGTTGTGCTGCTTTGCTTCTCTCACTTTTCAGGGTGTACAGGGATCATGACTGCTGCTAAGATATTGCTTACTCTCACTTTGGACCAAGAAGCTCTGTACAATTTATAACAACTACAACAAGCTGCATGCACAGTATAAAAATCTGGATTTCAGTAACTGGAAATATTAGCAACATTAGTAATATCTTCTAAAGAGAATTGGTGCTCCTTAAACTAGAGTTCCCCCTTACTTCAATGCAAAACAGGAGTAAGCCATTTCAGGATAGTGCTGTACCCTGATTAACAATAAGCATTACAAGGAGCCCTGTCACTCCATCACAGTTTAAGTTCTTGTCACAAAGCCTCAGTTCAGCACAACATAACCTGTCATTATTCTACTTGTTATCTCCACCTTGGACATCAGCAATCTTTTCTAATTGTATGCAAGTAGATTCCTAAAATGGTATTTCTTTCTCCTAGGAGAACATACAAATGGTATGTGTGTTTTTTTATCAGTGAAGATGGTTGGAAAGGTTATTCATTTTGGTATTTAAGAGTAGGTGTTCCAATGTGTAAAAGTCAAAGAGAGTAAGTTGTATTCACTTGAGGACTTGCATTGAGCTGAGTGGTTTTGGGCTGGAATTGAATGGGAACTCAAATGTTTTGTGGTTTCCACTGTCCTAGTTCTGTAAAAAATGCCTAGTTTCATTGGATAGCTTGGGGAATGTGGGTTTTTTTACTTTGAACTCTGTCTTTCTCCAAGCACTTTGGTGGCATAGCAATACTCCTGTTTCCCAGCAGGTGTTGTAAAGTGAGTTAGAGTGGGTACTAGGGCCGGGAAAGAAAGAGAGGAAGCAAGCCTAAATATTAAGCAAGCAAGCCTAACACTGAAGTTTACAAGCCTGGAAGGCAGGAGATGGACCATTACAGGATCAAACTCTAGAAAAATCTTTACCTGTTGCTCAAAAGTACAAAGCACAGAGTACAGCAATGACATTTAAGATGGTTTCCTTTGATTTGCATGAATATTTGTCCTGTGAGGCATATAACAACAGCTACAGGATTTATTTTCCTAAAGGAAACTAATATCCAAATTCAACTTTATAGGGAAAGAAATCATAAAACAGACAAGATAAATACCATAATAAGGAATAAGTAACTGTAATTATTGGGGCACCTTTTCACATGGAAATTTGGGCATGGGTGGAAGGAGTTCCATGTAATTTGTTTTTACAGTTTTATCCCTTGAGCCATTTCATAAACAACAGTGCCTGCCTCAGTCCTATCTCTGGAGCAAGTTTGTAAACCTTTGTTTAAGTGTTTCATAAGAGCTCTGTGCTATTTCAGTTTCCTTAACTCCTTTATTAAGTTAGACAAATCCATTCTTGATTTCTGAATTAAGCAATGGAGTAAACTTTGTGGGAGTTCCAGCTTTCTCTACAACTGATTTCAGGTTTGGGATGCATTATCTGAGCTTGATTCTCCAGTGGGTCCCTGCACTTAAAAAAAATGGAAATAAGCACATTTCAAAGAAAGGGTAAAAGCCAGGGCCAAGGCAAATCCAGGAAAATCTTTGGGAAGATGCTTGTAATGTTCCCTGCACTTTTCTTCTATGGTAAGAGTTTACTGGCATCAACTACAGCCAGCTGACACCACCATTAAAAAAGAAAACACAAAAACACAAGAACAATAGATTGGGCCTCTTCAAGACCTTTTAGCCTCTCCTTGACACCTCAAATATGTGTCAAATATTGTCCAGACATTATTTTATTGGTATTTTGAGACACTCTCTACTTTTTAGGACTGGGAACTTTTCCAAAAGCCACACTTCAGCTTGTGGCTTGAATAACTTTGTGAATTGCTAAGGCCCGTTTTGATTATAGTCACCTCTTCTGTCTCAAAAGCTGAACAACCTTAAGCTAGCCAAGAACTCAATGTTTCCAGTGGCAGAACTCTTTTTAATGAAATATCTCAGTAATCTGTAATTTTCCCAACACAATGACAATCAGAACTTAATGGAAGGTCCCTCTGTCTTTTCTTAAAGAACACCCCCTCTAATAATGTATTTTGTATCATGGCAGATGTCTTTTCTCAAGACAGACATTTTGCAACTGGAGTGCTGTAAGTCAAATTGCTTTTCTTTATTTTGTATAATTTAATTCTTTTTTGTTGTTTGGGTTTTTTTTCCTTCAACTGGGTAAATTTTGAACATTTTCTTTTCTGTCTTCAAGATAGAAGGAATCACACTTAGAAATTCACTTAATTTCATTCTACTTGATTGTGGGATTTTATGATTCAAGTGTCCTTTTTTTCCCAAACATTTCTCAACACACCACATAAAAACCAGCATCTCTTACCATAAGCCTTTCCTTATTTCTATCCATGGACTTTATATTTAGAAAAAAAACAAAATTGCTGAAGTTCAGATTTTAAACCACTAAAAATGAAGAATTTAACAAACATTAATTCTGTATTAACTGGTCAAACCCAAATCTTCCAAACCGATTTAATGATGAAATGGAACATAATAGCTGTATTTTTCATGTTATTTCACACCAAGTTAACATTCTGGATTCTAAAACAAGTTTTAATTTGCTGCTAAGGCACAGCCACATCTGGGATGGTTTCTCTGAGCCTCAACAGCAACACTGCTCCCATCACTGCCTGCATAGTTCCTGCACCATTGGTACCAGTAACACACTGTCCTTCCTTTGCATTTGTGCTTTAAAAGTACAAGTTTACTAAGGTACATTTTCATTCTGCTATAGCAGTATATTGCTATAAATTAGGAATGAGCAATCAGAGCTCATCGTCCTATGGCTTTGTACAATTTATTTTGTAACATCATTTCTGCAAAAGCCAGATTTTTATCCTGCTTTGGTCTATCTATCGAATACAAGAAATAGATTCACAGTGAAGGAAATACTATCACAGTTTCTGATAGCTTTTCCTCATGGGCAATATGAAAGAATTTTTTATTTGTTCTGGGGTATCTAATAAGACTTAGGGTCTCACAGGTCTGTCAACTGCTACAGCTACTTGCTGCAGCTTCACCCAATACAGCAGAGGTGGCTCATTTTTAGAGCATAGTTTAAAATTGTGCTTTCTGTCAAGGCAGGTCTGGTCAGTTAAGGACCAGGTGATCATCTGCTGGCTAAACAACAGATATCTATTACAGCATACAATAATGGGAAAGAAAGAAAAGTGTCTCACTACCCCAGCCATTTGTACACAGCCCAAACCTCTCTGACACCACCAAGGCACCAGACCAGTGTTGTTGGAATATTGAGAGCCACATTGGATCACATCAAATGCCCACTGAGCCCAGGGTTTGTCTCCAGCAAGGTTTCCAAGGAGCTAAGCTGGGAAAAGCAGGAAGAGGATATGTATATATGGCAGTTTCCACAGGTTGTACTACAGAACAACTATTTTTAGCTGCAGGGATTTTCTCAGTGGTTTCAGTTTCTGCAATGTAATAGTTCTTAATTTCTCATCCAGAGGGTTGTGCAGTCTCTCGTTGAATCCATGTAAAGTTAGAGCAGCCCCCACATCCTTTGGAAAAAGTTATACATCTACTGCCTGTTGCATGAAGAAACCAAACTTTATTTGGTTTCCTTTGAACTTGGCTCCCACAACCTTCATTTGATGGTTCTTTTGCATTAGAAGGGACAGCAAAGAGCCAGCTTTTCCCATTGTGCTCATCAGTTTGTAGGTCTGTCACAGTTTTAAACTGAACAGCCCAAGCATGCACAGACCATTCTTACTGTGGAAATAATTCCACCCTGCTTGGACTTCTGTGAGCACATCCCAATTGAACTACACTCCGTTTGAGGCGAAAGGCCTGGAATTATGTACACTCTTCAGCACATGGATAAACACTGATTCATAGAGCTGCTCTCTAGTTTATTCCTCACTTAACACATGGTTAACATTTTGGCTGCCTCACAGCATTGAGACAATGTTTTCATGGAACAAACTATTAGAATCCCAGGATTGAGATCCTGAGTCATAAGGGTCAGATCAGGGTATATAATTTTGTATGTGAATTTAGGATTGCTTTTTCCCACATGCATCAGTTTAGATTTGTGCATATTAAATTTCATTTGCCCACACGGTCTCCTGAGGTACTTCTGTGCTTCCTGATAGGTGGCCTTCATATTCATTACCCTGAATAGCTGATTTCCTATCATCCTCAAACTCTCACCTCTCTGTTCACCTTCTTTTCCCAGAAGTTTATGGTGTGTTTACCAGCACAGGTTATGCAGAACTCCATTACTGAGATCCATTACATATTTTCTTGGTTTCCCTTAAGAGTCTTTGGCATAGGACTTCATGAAAACCCTTTCAGAAATACAAGTATAACAGGCAGCTCACCCTTATTCACTTTCTTATTGACCTCTTCAAAGACCTCTGATAGATTTGTAAAGCACGGTTCATGTTCCATCAAAGTCCGCCCTGGTCTGAAGAGTTTTCCTTTTCATTTTAGTCATAATCAGATAACAGTCAATAGATCACAACCAGATTAAAAGTAAGTGGAAGCATCTTTGCTTGTTTAACAGATTGGGCTTATTTCAACCAAGGCAAGACTGGGCCACTGAAGTACCAGCTGCTGATGGGTTTCGTCTGAGTCTGATTTGCTCACTGGGGACCCTGAGAGCCACTGCTGGCTGTGTGACAGTGACTGCCATTGGAAATCAGAGCAAGGGGGCTGAAAAAGGCCTACAGAGGGTTAGAAGCTCATTAGCAGCCCCTAATTCTCTAAGTTTCCTTAGAAATCTCAGCCAGACTAGTAATAGATAGGAGATACTAAATTAGGATCCCACTGACATGGAGGACTGGGGAAGTGCTGAATTTCCTGTACCCATCATGTCCCTGTTTCAGGGAGATGTCACATCCTGCTGCTCAGGACAAGCACACCAGCAAGGGAAAATTGACAGAACAACCCATATTTCTGTTATTCAAAGAATATTTGCCACTGTCCTCTCTGTAGGTTCTGTAAATGTCCAGCTATCAGAGCAGAAAAGAAAATTATCTACAGCCTTCATAAATGCCAGAGCTTTCAGCCACAGTTGGGCATTTCTGTATATCTCTTTCTCTATGCAGAAGTAAATGCCAAAAAAAAATTAGCTTTTTCTAGCTCTTCCCTCCACCCACCATGTAATAAGCTGTATGTAGTAACATAATATATAACATATATTTTTATTTTATGATAAATAACTATTTATAATAACATGGAAGGAAATGGATGCAAAAGTTTTGAGTGAAATAGAACAGATTTTACAGAACTAGAGCTTGGTGAACAGGAATTTGATCTCTGTTCTGAGAACATTAACATTAAATGAGAAAAATACTTCCAGGAATAAGGCAGAGACTGTGCTAGTATCAATCATGTTGCTGTGGAGCACAGGTACAATGCAAAGAGCACTGCAGAGAGCAGTAAACAGATGGGCTTCCACTCCACCACGTGTTTTACTGAGTATTTGGACACTCATATAAACACAAAGGAGAAAAATAAAAGGTCTTTTGCTCTATTTTTTACCAGTGTAAATACCTTTTATAGAATATGGGTTTGTCTCTCCTTGCCCTTCTGTTTTAAGGGAGAAACAAATTATAGATTCTGAAAAGGAATAAACAAAAAGTATGAAAGCAAATGTGGCTAAGTACCCCAATTTTCTAAGATTTAATTATTATCAGTAAATAGCTCCCTTTTAAGAGTAGCCCTAATTGGCTATTAACAACAGTAGCTACCAATTTCAAAGCAATTAATATTTTAAAATAATGAGATGGCTAATATATTACATTAGAGCATACAGAAAGCAGAAGTCTTGCTAATTATATATATTATTCTCCCTACTTTGCTTAATGAAGGTGTCTGGCTTGTAGATTAATTCATTCTTGCTCTATTTTTTTTTTTAATCAGTGTAACTAATCCTCCCACACACTACTGTAGCATTAAAGCAGAAAGATGTGGATGAAGCAGTGAAAGAAGCATAAAAAAGAACATTAAAATGAAGATTTACCTCCAAGTTTCAGAATTGGTTGCCCAGAGTAAAGAATTAAGATGTGGGAAATTAGAGAGAAAAGGCAGAAGCCTGAGTCAACACTTATTTAACACCTTCTGCCTAATGCTGAAAATATAAATCTCTTCACAGAGGTAATCACACCCAGATCAGTTTGATTTTCAGAACATAGCAATTCTTCTGACAAAGATATTAGCATTCCATAGCTTAAATAACTGCTTTTCCTGTTTTCTCTAAAGCAGAGACAGGAGGGTGCCTTGGATAAATGGAGATTTCTTCCAAATTGAGAGCTAATCTTCCAGGAAAGAATAGCAACAAATGATTTGTTTACAGTGAAAATCTTCTCTTTTGTATTAGTCTATAACTACATTTCATTCTCAAATATTTGAGTGTGTCTTTGTGCTCAGCAACTGTTTGTGGGTCTGATTGCACAAGAGAATTGCCTTGGCCAAAAGCTGGAATAGACAAGTTTTCCTGTGCTCTGTACCAGAAACACACTGCACTGTTACCCCTAGGCTCTAGAAACAATTCTAAACTCCCTGGGAAAATGATCCCTGCTTTGAAGAGAGGGAAGTGGAGAAAGCCCTTCCTCTGGTGTACCCCAGGGAAAGACAGGGCACTACTGTGTCCCAAGCTCAGCCCTGTCCACCCAGTGCACACACCTCACCACACAGACACAGCCCAGGGCCTCTGCCAGCTCTGAGAAGACCCTTCTCCAATTTCTTAGTGAAGCCCAAGCAGTACTGACTGGCTAAAACATAACAGCATGAGGAAATGTGAGGTCAACCTCCACTTAATCACCCCTACTGCATCTCCTACTGCTCTCCTACATGTATGAAATCCTCTTTAGGGCCCAATAGGAGCTGTTAGCACAAAAAACAACTGCTCAGCAAACAGGGCAAAAACAGAACAGAAATTGTTTCAGTGTGGCAAGTGTCTCTCAAGCATCAGACCAAGGTCATATTTTAACTGGGAGCTTGCTCATAACTTATGTACCATACAATAAAAGCCATCTTTACTATGGAATATAAAATGAAGCCTTTACACCCACAATGCCCCATTAGATTTGTGTATTTGAACCACAAAGCAGCACAGTAAATGATGATGTCTGTTAAATGAGTATATTCTTTTGTAGACATTCAGAAGACATGCATGCTCATCCCAACAGCAGCACATCCCTCAATTAAGCATAGAGCAGCAAGTATGGGGTCCCAGGTAAGCACACAGAGCAAATTGTACACACTCACTGTCTTTTGTGCTGGACCACACCCATCAGACACTCACAGCACCTCTGTGCCCTGTGTTTGCACCACGTTTAGGAGGGAGCATTCTTTTTCCAGCTGAGTCTTGTCAAAATACTGTTCTATCACTCTTTCATATTGTCACTGTGACAGTGGATGTTGGCTCTTGGGAAACAAGACTCATTCAGGGCCATATGAGGCAGGTTAATAATAAATGAATATATAATGTGCATCCCAACTCTCTGAACATTATTTTATAGTTTTGCTTCTGTGGTTGCTAGGGCACATAGATACAATCTATTGAAGTTCTCCCACTTTTGGGAAAAATCTTTGCACTCAGGTCTTGAATTACTGAGTATTTGTTCACGTAATGCTGTGTAGCAGATGACAAAGTATTTTTCTCATAAGATATACAAGGGATAGTAAACAACATTGTAAAAGACATTTAAAAGAAAGATTTACTACCAAATTCCCTTCCAGCTTCTGTACCAGTTTCTCTTGGGTACTAATTTGTCTAAGGTCTTTTTCTTATTTCAAGTCACTGGCGTAGACAAGACTAACATGAAACATTTAACATACACATCTACTTATCAAAAAATAAATATATTACCAGTTGGAATCTGTTGCAGTACATACCCTGCAGCAGAGATAAAGACTAACCTTGGCCCACGGATCATGTGATAGCTCAACAAACCATTGCTTTGTACTTAATTTATCTTTGGTACCCACACATGCTTCCTCAGCTTCAAGTCAGCTCCCGAACTTTTCAACCATTACAGAAAATAAATTTTAAAATGAGCAGTACAGGGTTCAGGGAAGTGCTCAGTGGCTATTCAGTAAGTGAGCAGCAGCTTCCACAGGTTAAAAAACCCCTGCTTTAATATTGAGTCTCATTAGGATCCTTTGAGGGCTGATGTGACAATGGGAGAGGGAATAAAAGAGCTCAGATATACAATTGAAGATTTATTACATGCACACACTTATGTATAGGTTATCAGTCTGTCTCTATATCCTACTCCCAAAATGAGCAAAAATCCAGTGAATATGATAAAAGACAGATAAAATGTCCTTTCTGATGTCTCCCATCACTTGGCAAATGCTCATTATGGAGCTGCCAGTAGAGAACAGAGACCTCATTCCCACACCAGCCTCAAGGACTCACATGGGGCAGTGAGATATTCCCTTTAAGCAAAACCTGAGAGAAGGATTGTATTCTTCCACCTCTGAGTAAAAGGCACCAGGGCAGGAACACAGACTTCCTTGTGGGCACAGAGGCCTCTTTTCAAAAACACACAGAGGAAACGTTAGGTTTGGGGTTGCCAAATACCTGATTTCAGGGTTCATTCTGTTACTGCATATAAATGTCTCTGGTGTGTGTTTGGCACGACATGTTATCCTAGACTGATCATATGTTCACAGATTGTGGAGAGTGTGTGAAAGCTTTTTGCTGTAGTTATTGGGCGAAGTCACGTCTGTTACCTGGTACTCATGCAGAGAAATCTGTAATCTGGGAACAGATGGTCTGAGTGAGTGAGAGAAAAAGAGAGAGAGAGAGGCGCTGTCTGGAAGACTGCAAAGTTTTTCACTCAAAGGAGATGAAAGAGGAATGAACAAACCCACCACAGCACGACGAAAACATGAAAATATAGAAGAATGTCAGTCCTGAAGGTCATTCCTTTAGCATTCACCAACTGCCTATGTACCATATGTGCATATGAACACACCAAAGAGAGCCCACCATCCTGTTGCAGAGAGCTGGAGGTGGCTTACACAGCCAAAAATTGTGGAATTGTAGCCTTCCCATTTAGAAAAGTGACACACTGTAGTCTAAGCATACAGTCTGAGCAGAATCTGAAAAAATGTATAGCAACTCCTGCTCTGGATTTATTACAAAATTTGATTGCAATAGGCCAGAACTAGAAAATTCACATCCTAGTCTTCAAGCACTTTCTTTGTGGGATATGTTTGGATCTGAGACCTTTTCAGCAAATTGAGGCATGTAGTCCAAGCTTTGGCTTTGGAGTCCAAGTGCCCCTGGAATTGGTGACACCATCAGGACGACTCCATCGTTCCCAAACAGTTACATAAAACTGACTATTGCTACCAAAAGGCAGCATTGCATTACTCCCAAATAAAATGAATTGGATCTAACCTGTCTTAAAATCTTATTCAGCTTTCTTGATAGTAGGATTTTGGTAATCAGCAGCCTATCCAAAGGTACTGGGTGCTGCCCTGCTCACGTGAGCACCCACCTTGCTGGTCTGAGAGCCCACCTCTCTCAGCTCTGATGGCTGAGGTGCTGTGGTTCTCCCAGGAACAGGAGCATATCCAGCCAACACAGGCAGCTATCACATTGCATCTGTGACAGCACAGAAGTTGACAGGGTGCAAGAGCCCTTGCTGAGGGTCTAACAGAGCCCCACGTTAGCAGAATCCCAGGGATCCCTGTGTGCCCTGGAATACACCCCTGTCATCACCCCCAGACAGTTTAGAGCAGCTCTGCTCCATCCCCACAGCTGCCATTGCATCATTAGCCACAGGGGAGACACACCCCAAAAAACAAACCTCAAGTGAAAAGCCACTCCAAGCCCCATGTTCCTAAAGACATTGCTCAGGACATTTCAGTCAGAATGCAAATGAACAAGCCCCTGAATGAGAAGGCAGGACCCCAGTGCTGCTGTGACAGCTCTGCAGCAAGGGGGTGGCATTGCAGGGCTGTGTGGAGCAGGGCAGGAAGGGCACCAGAGGGACCAGCCATCCACGTTTTGCTCCCAGAATGACACTGTGCAACAGGTACTTAGGGAAAGCAAGACCTATTGACAAAATCCTCCAGGCCTGTGAATTACACACTGCAGGGACTCTCAGCATGGGCCCTTCTAAAAGCTGCTCACATAAAACCTGCCTGCAGGAGCAGGAAAAAGAGGAGAATCAGGACACTCCCCTGGGTGAACCACTGGATGAGATCAATGGTATTTTCCTCACATAAAACTGATTTGAAAAGATAATCAAGCCCTAATCGAACAGGATGGTTTCACTAGAAAGGTGAGGAGTTGCAATCTCACCAAGTGATTGTTGGAAAGAGACTGAACCTCTAGCCCCTTCAGCCTTCAGCCAAAATCAAATGAAACTGATTTTAAGAACACTTCAGTTTTTAGCCAGCACAAACTTTTACATTTGGGTGCTTATCCAGTACTTAAATTTTTCACAAGAAATCCACATTGTCAGATATAGACAAGCAACTCTGTATTTTACTATTTATTCTTCCAGCAATGTGTCAATCAATTTGCAGAGCTAATTTCCAAATAGGATAAAACATTTTTTGCCTCTCAATAAAAATGAGTGACTTCAGCAGAACATTCAAAGGCAAAATTCCTCTTCTCTCTCCTCTTTCTGTCCTGGCGAATGGCAGCAGAGGCAGAGCAGTATAACAAGATCCAGAATTAAACATGTTGCCAGTTGAGTGAAAAAATCCATTCTTTGACAGTAACAAAGTGATCTATCATACCTCATGCCTAAACTACAGAAGACAACATCCTTTTGGTCAGTCTCAGTTATTAAAAGTATTTGCTTCGAGCCAGAAAAAGCTGGCTAAAACACTCTGAAATAGAATAAAGCATCTTACAGGAGAAATGAAATACAATATCTCATTGTGCAATACAAAACAAAGGCTTTGACTACAGCTTTATGCATTTGCCAATTCAATTATGTAGATGGTGATCCTGCAAACACGCAAAAAGAGCAAATATCAACTTAAAAGCCCAGAACAAGCATCTTTGCTCTCCTCTCACTTGCATTTTTTTGCCCTTCTGAGGCAGGATGAATTCATATTACATGGGTATTACAAAGGCTGTGTACCTTTCTTTTCCTTCTCCATAGTTGTAGAAGTTGTTCCTTCTCCTAGTTCTGTCTTTAAGGAAGAAGTCTCCAGGACTCTAGGCATCTGGTAAGGGTACAGGGAAGTTTTTTTTACACATAGCCATGCGGTTTTAGACAGAGCAACAGATCTCTTTCAAGAAGTTTTTAGCCCTGCACCATTACTGAATACAGCTCATGGTGCTAGTGTAAAAAATGTATTTGTTGTCTTCTCCCTGGGACAACAGAGATTCTGAAGCTTCTTAGAAGCTGCAGCTTTCAGAAAATGAGGAAATTACTTTGAGTTTACATCTTGAGGGTATTTACCTATCTCTCTAATGTCTCCCATTATCCCCTAAGCTCTTTAGACCCTTAATTCAGACAACTGAGTGATGTTCACTCCCTAACTGCAAGTGATGGGTGTCTGCAAAGAGAAACCAGTCACATGACAGAACAATACAGAGAAATGGTTGATTCAGAAGCACTGCAATGTTCTTGGTATTTTGCTATTAATTAGGCAATGGGATTGCAGCCATCTAAGTATTGCATACTGCACAGAAATGAAACAACAACAACAAGCTGTAAACAAACAAAAAGCACAAGGAAGCAGAAGAGCCATTCTCAGCTAAAGCTGAGCAGCAAGGCCCAGTGTGTGTTGGGATGAGCAGGTGACTTGGATCCAGGAAAAAAAACTTAAAGCACAAAAGGACCCCACAATAACTCTTTATATGCTATTTCAGTTTGACAGACACTTGTCCTGCAGCCCGAGTGAAAGCCATGAAGAGTGGACATGACCATGCCACCAAGGATGTGACAAGAGTCCTTAAAGAATACACAGGACAGAGAGGAATGAGGACAGCCCTCCAGGCAGGCATTCAGACTGCAGGAGCAAACATGAGCACAGGCCAGGCCAAGGCCAGACTGGGAATGGTGTCACTTGCAAAGAGTTTGTACCTGCCAGCACAGACACGGGGCCAGGGGACAGCTCTGCTAAAGAAGATGAATGTGCTATCAGCCTGAAAGCAGATGGCACATTTAATATTTTTAAGTTGGCCACTGGTACAAAAGCCAACAGGTTTCAATTATGTGAATGAAAAAGCACTAGGAGTAGGTAAGAAAAAGGCAGTCTTTTTACAGTGAGTCTTAGGTGTATCCTCCATCCTGACAGGGAAACTAAAGGCATCTCATACCACTGTTGGGAGACAGGTGGAACATATTTTGGAATAGCACAAGGATTGAAAAATGGCCTAGGAAGTCTGCCACGGGAGCACAGAAATTTTGTGAGAGTACAAGATGGAGCTGAGCTCACACCATAGCAGGAACTGTGTTGCATATAGGTAATACCTTATAAAATAAGGGCCTTGATACCCTTTTCTGACCTGCTACACTGTTCCCTCCTGTGCTATTCCTAATTCCACGAGTATTGTGAAACTGCTTCTTCTGCAGCCAGCACAGCTCACCACTCACCTTGTTGAAAAGTATGCCATGGACATTGCTCCAATCTCCAAAGTCACACCTCAAGATCTTTTATTTACGAACAGTGCCAGCTTCTCCCCTGGGCCAAAGTTTTGGGGGTTTCTGTTTATAGGTTTTATTTAAGCTTTACTTAAGCTTTATTCCCATCCCTCTTCTGAGAGCCCTCAAAGGCACACCTTAAAATGCAGTGGATGAAGAGATCTGCCTGCTCATGTCTCAGAACAGAAAAGAAGATATCCTGAGCACAGCCCAAAAGGATGGTCTCATGCCTCCTTGCCACACTGCACAGCAGCAGCAGTACAAGCGAGTACCAGCAGGGCTGGTTTCAGAGGGCCTATGAAAGCAATCACATGGAGAGCAACATTTGAAAAGCTGAGAGGCATACTGACAAAGCTATTTAGAATACAATTAAGCACATTGGGTGATAGACAGTCTTTCTAGCAACATTCCTCTGACTTTGTATTCTTAAAATTGCCACGAGTGTCTTTGATCTAAAAAAACCTCTTACCTGTAGGCAATCTAACAGTGTGACATCTAGTTTATCTCCACCTCCTTTACATTCCCATGCAAAGGGAATGGGATTCCTCTTGCTCAGAGGGAAACTGGGTGAGACCAGGGTAATTCAGTGTCTGAGCACACCCAGCCTGTGACATCCCTGTGGAGCCAGCAAGTGCCATAGCTCTGAAAAGAGGTGCTTAACCCAAGGGATGTGACCTGCCACAGTCACTTGTTGTCTTGCAGAGACTGTGGCTCCCATTCACAGCATGACAATCTCTACCCCAAAACTGATTCAGCCCAAAGAAAGAAAGAGTTGTTACAACAACTCCGATGGTGCCAGGATTGCACAGAAGGTGCCAACAAATTCTTTGTTAAGATTATTTTATTTCTATAGCTCAGCAATGCCCACTGTGGGAATACACAGAGACCCACTCTGATTTCATCTACACTACCAAGAATCAAAGAAGCAAACTGTCAGTGCAACGTAAACTGGGATAACTGATAACTGTACTAACATGATAATAATTTTGTACCCAGGTAGCACATCAAAGGTCCAGCCAAGACTGAAGCCCTGTCAGCTTGGCATTATACAAACATCACCAGGGACAATCCTTGTCCAGGCATGCTTACAAACCAAACAGACAAAACAGGCTATGTGTAATAGGGAAAACAAAACCACAAGGGAATTAAATGTCTGGCCAAGGGTTACACCAGCCAGTCAATGGCAAAGACAGAAATAGAATCCAAGTTTCTTAGTGTACTACTTGTGGCAATGGGAACTGTGTGGCCCATCAAGAGCCTGATTAGTCCACAGTATTTGGCAAGGCCTACTACAAGTCCTTCATTAATATTTAGAGACATCATTTGTTCTCTGCTCTATTTTGCTTTCTTTCTTTCTCCTCAAAATAGAAACTTTTTCTTTGGAGGAAACTGGAAGGAACTCCTTTGTATGAATGGGGGAAGTAATGACTGCTATGGGATAAAGCAGATGGATAAGTAACTCCCCCAAAAACAATAAAGAAAAACTTCCTTATTGCAAAATATTATTCCTCTCAATGCTCATAATTGTAACTGTCAGTTACCAAAATTAGGATGGAAGCTACTGTATTTTTAATTGCATACTGAAAGTGTGTAGAGCTAAACAGTGCCTATTAGTCCACTCAAACAGATGTTAGATCTAAGTCAATACATAGTTTTGAAAATAAGAGTCCATATTTAGACTCCACATTTCTTTTTTTAGGCTCTTGCTAGATTCCCAGGTGGTGGCTTTGGGTAGGGAGGACCATGGATAACAAGCATTGATTTGCCAGCTGAACATTAGACTCCTAGGTTAGAGCCCACCCACATCCACATAACTCCTGTTAGGGGCCCACATGTGGGGCTTTGAAAAGCATTCACCATCCATTTAACTCTTTCTTCCCACTGGGCTTCTGTAACTCGAGGTTTCAGAGCAGCACTGAGCAACCACACCTGAAAGGGATCACCAAATGACACAGAAGCAACAACCCCCCTTTCCCCTGTATTCTATTAAGTATGTTAAAAAAAACTTCTACATCTTCTGGTTGCCAGTCATTTACAGTAAATGAGATTTGAATTCCAGACTCTGGAGTGCAGCCATTTAGGATATGCAGCTTTGTAAAACATTTTCCACAATGAAATCTGTGATGATTTGAAGGTACTTCACATTAACCTAAAGGAATTTATTAGTGCAAAACCCTCTAAACTACTGGCATATCTGGTCAAATTAAAACATGATAAATCTAATGATGGGATTATAGTCATTATGCTGTGGTGAGAACTACATTTGGAGAAGCTGGTGTTTTTCATATCAGCAGTGTTCCTTACAGTCCAAAAATGAAATTACAAGTGCTTTCAAAAGAAAGAGGTGCCAGCTCAATGCACAGCTTTGGTGCAGTACAGGAGATTTGGAGTAGCATTGTTTGTGTGGAGAAACACAACAAGAAATGTCAATGAGCTATCTTGGAAAAGTACTAACAGAATATGATTTGCAGAATTGGGTCCTTTTAAGCTGAAAGTATAAGTGTTACTTCTACAGCTGTATCTTTATAAACCAAAGCTCCATGAAGGAATATCACATCCTATCTTTTGTAGAGAGGAGTCCAAAAATACAATTAGTCTGTGAAAATTGAGAGATCTCAGATTTGTGCAGCCAACAGCTTCCTGCTACCCAAAACAAAAAAGTTACACATGCCAGATGATGCAAGGAATTCAAGCTATTGCAAATTGACTGAGCCACAGTAGCTGTCTGGATATACTCACCAGGCTACTGCAAGTTTAATTCAATTGAACTTAACCTGCTATTAAAGAGGATCATCCAAATTTTTATTCTCTTGCCTGTGCTGCTACTACTTGAAACACACAGAAATAAATATTGTAACTTGGATGATGCATGGTATCTTGTCCATCTACAGAACCTAAATTTGTTTTTTAGTTCCATTTCTGATCCTGTGTTTATATATAGGTGTCACACATTAACAACAAGTTGATAGAAGTCCCGAGTTACAAACTCTCTGGAATTTTGTTTGAAATCCAAATAGGAAATGCAAACATATTCTACAGTAGCTTCAGCTCAAATCTGATGTTTAAGAAATCTTATATTTCCCACAGAGCTGAAAGCAAATCCCTTATTACTTGAAAAAACTTAAACACATTTCACTTTCTCAGAAGCTATCTATTTTTTATCACTATTTCTGACATTGCTGCCTTTGCTAGCTAATGCATTCTGTGATGGTACTTTAGAGAAGATTGCTTATTTCATTTTTTTAGGGGTTTCAACTCATAAAGATTTGTGTCTTTCAGAGACGAGGCTGTTCTGATTTACCTGTAAATAACCTTGCATCTGTAACAAAACCAGGCCTTTCTTAGTGCAGAACTCAGGATTACAGTAGGTGCAGCACAGGATGTGCCTACAGGGAACACATGAATATACCAGCCTCAGTGCTTTTTGATCATGCCCATGTTCTCATGCTATCTGAGGCTCAAAAGGAGGCTGTAGCTGAAAATTGATCCTTAAGATTGGCATTGCACTCAATTCTCAACACAGCAGGGTAGGAGGTCCACAGGTTTGTTGTATTGAGAGTGTGGCCATACACACTTGAAATTTTGTGGTGTTTTCCATGTGTTTCATAAGTCACGAGCTATGAAACAACTTTCTATCCTTCTGGCAAATCCGTTTGTACAAATTTCTTCCAGTCCATTCAAGGCTGCCTTGGCTTATTCTAGAGCCAATGCACTCTCCAAAGACTTCCCGGTGGAGGAAGAAAGGTGCACACATTATTAGCTATGTCTCAAAAGTTTCACCTTCTCTGTGTCTGTTCTTTAGTCAAGTATGTCAGGCCCTACAGGTTAGGACCTTTCCATGTCTATCAGAACCGAATTCTGCACGTAACAGGCAAAGGAGTATTGGATGAAATATCACTGAAATCAACAGCTTATCAACATAAGAGAATAAAAATGAAACCTTACTGTGCAAGAGCACATTCCTGCATGTGAAGCCTAAGATGAATGGTGGCTGTTTGGACTTAAAGATACCCTTCTGTGGGCCAGCCTCAGTACATGGCCACAGAGAGGTCGTGCGATTTTCTTCTTGTAGTTCAGTTGCTGTGATACAGCAACTCATCCCAAAGTCAGCATCAACATTGCCACAATACTTCCAGACCCTGAATCAAAATTTTAAATCCTGAAGCCTGAGAAGAAGTCTCAAGCCATAGCCATGGCCAAAATCTCAGAAATAAACACTTGATTTGAAAGGAACATAGAATAAAGCACTGCATATTCATGCATTTTTTGTATCCCACCCACTGTAATAGGGTTAATTAATGCTTAGACAAATTCTGCAGTTCTTCAGTTCAACCAATCTCTTCTGAAACTAGAAGGACTTGTTGTTAAATGCCCATCCAGTTTCCCTGCTCCTTGAGGAGAAAGAAAGAGCAAGGCTTCCTCAGAACTACAAAAGGACAGCAAATCATCTGAGGGACCCCTGGTCTTTAGGTAGATCTTCAAAAATACTAAAAGTCACTTACCCTCAGTAGGTTTGCTTTTTTTCTGGTATCTGCAGACCATTATAAGCAGGGGAGAAAATAATTACTCCTCTCCACATTATCAGACTTGTCCAGATAAGAAAAATATTTTGTATGATGCCCTATTGCAGAACTCAGCCATGCTATAATTAGCAGCTGTGAAGAATCAACTCCACAGCCGTCAGTAGATCCATCTCTACTTTCCAAAGGGGTTTGTTATATGACTTGGAAAAATATGGACATAGGAATTCTGAACAAGTTATTTCAACTCCATGGGAAATATTCCCATATGATAAGAATACCACAGTTCAGATCTTTGCAATACTTAGCTGTAGCAGGCCCAGTTTAAATCATCTAAGTACTATTTCTAAAAAAAATATCCTTGTACCTTTAAAAGTTTCACTCCATCTTTTACTGATGCTTTAACATGATTTTGACTGAACACAGTCACTTTTTTTCTTGAAAGTACTTTGAAAAACTACACTGGCAGTAATATTTGCAAATACTATTTCAATGACTTCCCAAGGCAAGGAATTTCCTCATTAGTGAACCTGAAGCCACTGGCTGGCTGGGGTGAAAGCAGAGAGTGGGGAAGCTTTGAACTCTTTTTGTGCCAAGATAGCACAGTGGCTGCTACACAACTGGAGACCACTGAACCAGGGCTTGGGTCTGATTCTTCTGGGCCTTGGGCATCATGCTCTCATTTTACCTGGGCAGTGTGGACATGTTTCTCACAAGAATGACTCCTAACCTGCTTTGCCCAAGCAGACTGAGATGGAAATACAAGAGCAGTGGTACATTTAAAACAAGGTATTTGAACTGAAAGTCAGGAGCACCACAGCTCTACTGTCAGATATACCTGCACCTTTGTTGGTGTTGTTATGGAAATTCAGCTACATCCCATGTGAGAGCAAAGAAAAAGAGGAAAAAAAGGGTTTTGTTACAAGGTCACACTTTCCCTGTGAAGACCACTTCCAGTAAACAGGATCTGTAAGGCTATTCTATTTTACACATTACCAAAGGTAAATAATTTTGAAAGATTTAAAGGAATATTTCTGTCCAGTGATATTTTGATTGGTATACTCAAAAATGTAAACTTTTCAATCCCTGCCTTCTGTAAGAGTAATCTCCAAGAAATATGTTTTGCCTGAAGCAACAGAGGCTCCAGATCCACTTCTGGTTCAAAAGCATAATATGAGGCATCCAAAGCAACGTTCAACAACTATTGCACTTTTTTCCAGTGACACCAGCAGGACTCCTGCCATTCACTAAAATCTAAGAGTTGATACAATTTTAGGCAGTAAATGATGTATAGTGTTTTCCTAAGTCAAGGACAACATTTTAGTCAGGGGTAGTAGAAATATCTGAGCAGATTGGCCACAACAACATTATCACTATTCATGTTCAGCATATGGGATATCCTGATACAGTTTTGTGAGCATGCGTATTTGCTTTAAATATCCTGAATAAGGTCTGACTCAAAGCTACTCAATTCCTAAGGAAAATCCCAGTGAGAATCATTTGGGTTTTACCTAAGATAGGCAAAGGAAAAAAAAATAAATCCTAGAACTATCAGCATTTCTACATGTTCTAACTAACCAGAATTTTTAAAACTTAATAAAAAATGCTGATAAATATTCAGAAGGTTGCCTGAACTCTTCCAGAGCAGAGTAACACTAGTATGAATTGAAGTTATACTAGTTGATGGATGAAATTATTGTCCTATCAGCCAAGTTTTTTCCCATACTTTATGGTTCACTTAATGCTTCTTGGCTATACAATGAAAAGCTGAAAAGTGGATGTGGTTAGTTTTATCGATGACTAATGTTTGTGTCTTTGGTACTTTTCATTATTTTAGTGTGTGAGGTCACTGCCATGTCACAGATACTGCCAGTATCTGAATGATAACTTCTTATATGCAATAAATGTTTTTAAAGAAATATTGCCATAATTTGTTTCACTTAAAATTATCTCTTCAAAATGTCCTCAAAGCTAATATTAAGTGTTTACTATGATAACCAAATTAATAAGAGAAAGATTATATCAATCACTAAACTGTAATTCCACTGAAGTTATAGAGTATCAGTTCTCTTATTTGCTAATGTTTTAAGAAAAATCATGAGTCAGAGAAAGGTTTTAAAAATGTCTGTGTAGCTTTTCCACCCTGTGCTGATGATCATTACTAATAGACAGCAACAAACTCTTGTAGCACATAATAAGGCTGGGCTGCTCTGTCATGACCACCGCAAAAATTAAGAAAA
>VZTT01000076.1:14649-36959 GCA_013400855.1 Buphagus erythrorhynchus
TCTTTTTCTTTTTCTTTTTCTTTTTCTTTTTCTTTTTCTTTTTCTTTTTCTGTTTCTGTTTCTTTTTCTTTTTCTTTTTCTTTTTTTTTCTTTTTCTTTTTCTTTTTCTTTTTCTTTTTCTTTTTCTTTTTCTTTTTCTTTTTCTTTTTCTCTTTCTTTTTCTCTTTCTTTCTTTCTTTCTTTCTTTCTTTCTTTCTTTCTTTCTTTTTCTTTTTCTCTATTATATGAACTCAGTTGAGTAATCATAACATGATTGAAAAATTTGGTTAATATACAGGCCAAGACAGGTGTAGCTGCTTGTAATTTTCTTTGCTAAATTTTGAATTCCATTAGGCTTCACACACTTTTTAGTTATCAGATGCAACTTCATGGTGCTTTTTGGCAGCCAACTAACAGAAATTTTGGGGAAGAAAATCTAGTTGTCTGTGAGCAAACAGAAATAATTAATGTGTGCACTCTCTTTAAGTACTCTGACAGCCCTAGACTCTAAAAATTTGTATGCTTCCCCTGGGCAGCAGATTTGGTCGCATTACATGATGCAGTGGATGTAGTTTGAAATACTGTATGCACCCTAGTGCTCAAGTGAAGTCCGGATAAAGAATACAGCAGTTTGCAAAAGGGAGCAAACAGATACAGTGGCTTATTGGCTATGTAGCTTCACATGTTCCCTGTCACAAGAGAGCATCACAACCACAAATAACTGCCTGTGCATGCTGTCTTGTTTATCATCCTGCGTAGAGGGGGAGCATTTCTTTTCAGACCATCTCCATTTACAATATCTCGTGTGCTCAGAGCAAGTGAGGACAAAGAGAAAACTGATACTAAGTACATGCTGTTCATATCTGCTCCAAATGTGGTAACTATTCTTGTATGCTGCAGCAACACACTCCCTCATTGAAAAATACAATGACTCATAAAAAGGACAAAAATAAGGATCTATAACAGAAACACATTGTCCCCTGAGATGGTTAAACAATTCATAAGGCTTGAAAGAGCTTGACATTTCTTTCATAAGTGGACTAGTGGTTAACAATTAAGGAAACTTAATATTTTGCAGATTGGAGTTTATACTTTGCTCTCTGGATTATAGTTACTTAGACACAGCATAAAAAGGAGAGGTACAGATTGCAGAAAATCTCATTCGTTAGCTGAGTGTGTTTATTACCTTATTATGGGACAACCACTGAAACTAAGATATTTATTAAAATTCAAAATGATATTTAGTACTAGGAACAGAAGTTGAATCATTTAGGAATTCCTAAACATTGACTCTAACCATTGCTTTGCATCTGCTGATGCCAAAAGATTTTTTAAATGTATTTTTCATGAACTCGTAGCTCTACAGACTATTATTGTACAGTTATATAGTTTCTTAGCTGACTACCTTGTTACGTTAAACAAACAAAAAATCTTATTCTAATCTTGCTTCTTCAGTGAACCAAGGCCATGCCAATTTCCCATGTATTTAGACATATTCAGTGTGAGGCTAGAAGCAAGGGGGAGGCTTCAGTAGGGGGCTAAAACAAGAGGGGAAATACTTCATTCACTATATGTCTAATTGGGGATTTTTGTCAATTATACTAATTTGCTAGCCAATTTCCCATGTATTTAGACATATTCAGTGTGAGGCTAGAAGCAAGGGGGAGGCTTCAGTAGGGGGCTAAAACAAGAGGGGAAATACTTCATTCACTATATGTCTAATTGGGGATTTTTGTCAATTATACTAATTTGCTAAACTTATAACAGTGCCAAAGCCCTATATCACATATACATTCCCCCATAAGTGCACCTGGAGGACCTTCAATAAATGGTAACTACTTTTTATCATTTTAATCTTGTTTGGCTTGTGATTTTAGGGCTGAAAAGGCATCACTACTGATTATTTAATTCAACCCTTTTCCTTACTGCAATATGAAATACTATTACTGACACAAGAATGAAAAGAGCTGGTTTTTTTCAGTGTGAATTTTATGATTTGGGCTCTTGAAGTCTTGTAGCCTGTAGCTTAATTTAATATCTAGTTTTAAAAGACAGATTTTATTAGATTTAATTACTTGTTTCATCTAAAATGGAAGTTATTTTTATTATTAATTGACCTATTTATTGCATGAAGTACAAATCAAAAGTTATTTTATTTCTTCTATATCTCAGTAATGTTTTATCATAATTCATCTTCCATGCTTTTAAATTTCCTGTTGTATTAAGTAACTGAGGTTCAACATTAAAGTTTCTAAGTGAAATGTAATAAAGTTTTGCGCTGAAATTTGAGGAGCAATCCAAATTAAACTTAGGCTCTCTCATATCTTTTAACCAATCTTGAACAAAATATGGCTGAAATGCTTTAAAACTGTGTTTAAACTGGAGTGGTATGTCAGCTGTGCTCTGGCAGAAGATGGAAAGGAATGTTTTTTAATATCTCAGGACATGTGCTAATTCCCATTGATTGCTTACAGCTTGTGGCTGGGAATGAGGGCCTTCAAGGAAAACTCTCAAAATATCCTGAAAGGTCTACCTCTGCTCCTGAGGTATTTTTGGCATGATGGGAAGTAGAAGATAATGTCATACTGATCCCTTCTACGACTTTTTGCCCCTTGAGTCCCGTAAACTGGTTTAACTCATTCACTCGAGTTAAGTGGATACATGACTTATTTTCAAAGTCTCAAAAGAAAAATTCCTTTTCTTCAGATAAACATCCGGGCTTTGAACTTGTTCTTTACCTTCTAGTGTTGTGAGTTTCAACTATGAAAATTATAAAAATCTCCTCAATTTTTTTTCTTATCTCAGTGTTTAGCTGGGGAAGGAGAATCCAGAAAACTTCAGCTACATGCACATTGTAAGAAAAACACTGGCATTTTCAGAAAATTGATTGCTGAACTTAATGAGTTGGCCAAGTACTGACTGTCAGGTAGTGCCTGTCACCAGGCAGCACACTCCCCACCTCAAGCCATGCATTGCTCCCTCCTTACAAGTTACTGCCTCATTACACAATGGTGGGACGTGGGATCAAACCCTGCATTGCTACTTTAGAGATGGTGTTATTGGCTTGAACTGCTCTTGTGGTAGTATGACAAGGGCACAGGATGTGTGTGTTTTAGGTCTCTGACAATCCTGAATGCTGAAAACAGTTGAAACTATTACTTTCCCCAGCTGTCTGCTTTAGCAACTTCTGGACATTGCCATTCCTGAACTAGGTCTGTCTCATCCCACAATGAACCATAATACACCAGCCTGAAAAGTGCAGGAGATGATTGACAAAAGGATCAGATATACATGCCTTATTGGCAGCATCCCTCTCAGAGGGGTAGGGTGGGTGAACAGGAGCCATAAGTGCTTCAAACTTCTGGTTTTATCTATTACAGACTGTGTGACAAGCTTCTTAAAGTATTGTAGTAGATGTTCGCTTCAGTGCAGGAAAATCAAAGTTTTAGTAAACTGAAATGTTTTGAAGTTCTGACTAGTAACATGCTGCTAATTGACTGGTAAGATAGAGCATGAGTATATAATTCACATTGCTTCTTCTTTTCATGGTACAAGAAAGAATGTTCTTGGCAAAGCTGGGATTCTCCAACATCACAAGAATTCATATGATATCTTTCCTAAATGCAGTAAACAGCTCCCTGCAGTTTCCAGTTAAAAATACTTGTCTTTGATGAATTGTAGTTTATTTTACTTTATTTATGTCGGTCTAGAATGGAACAATATAGGGCTGTAATAATTACTGCTATTTATTTTCAAATCTTTCCTATGGTACTGTTGCAAGAAGGACTATGTCAAGTTAGTGGTAATTAAAATAAAGAATGCAAGCAGTCAGCTTAGTTTATGGTACTTTGCTGTTATAAGTATTCTGCCATTTCTTGATACAGGGCAAAATACAAACCAACAACAGAGCCATTAAACAAGTATTGACAGAATTGAGAGAATGCGTTGCTCACAAAATGAAAACACTCAGTACTCATTTTGATTCAGATTTAATTTTAAAACCAGGAATTACATTATAAATGTTGTCATGCTGCATTATTTTACTAATTACATCACTATTCTCCAGAAAGTGTAGTTGCTTCAGAGAGTTTAGTCAGAATTCATATGCTTCTGAAAATCTGCTTGTTCAAGAAAAATGTAAGATAATACATTGGCTGGTATTTATTTTCTGGCTTTTTAAACCATTCCATTGCTATTCAAAGATTTGCATTATATGCAGCTCATATCCATTGCAGTGAGTTTATGTGGAAGAGAATGGCCAGATTCTTAAATTGTGTAGGATAACAGTGATTTGTCATCACAGACCTAATTCGACCATTCTGTCAACCAAGCAAGAGCTTCTCTGACTAGGTAATCAGTACAGCTGCAGTATATGGCACTGGTGTTTCTGTATCACAGGAATGGCCTGCTGTGCATGGATTTTATAGACATTCACTTTGCAGTCGGTATCTATTTGTACATCAGTTCAACAAATTGTGAATTTATTGCATATGAGATGACCTACTGCACCGAACATGTTCTGGGATTAAAAAAAGCAACAAAACAACCCCAAAATGGATTTACATTTGTAAAAGAGAGCTCTACTTGTGCAAAAGATGTCTATGCAATGGTTTTGGCCTTGTAGCCCTCATTTCACTTGGGTGGCAACTACATCTTTCTTACTATGAACTAAGTTTGATGTGACTGGGAAACACTGAGTTACTGTGTATGTCCATGCTAGCAGAAGTGAATAGGTAAAGTTTTCCAGAAAATAATAAACCATGTACTTTTCTAAAATTATAGGCTTATACTGCATAAAGGTAGTAGGAGCAGGAGCAGCCAGTTAAAGTGCTGGATTCTTTAGTCCTGTATTTTGTTCACTTCTATGTGAAATTACATCTGCAGAATATTTAGCAACCCATTTGTCACTCCTGGGCAGGTTAGTTCAGTCTCCTCCCTATTATCTACCATCAAGATCCCCCATAAAAGCACTGGCATATATTTTTCTACCTTTTAACAAAAATACAGAGTTTCTTCTGCAGACCCTGACATATTATAAATTCATTGATGTGCATTGCATGTGATAATCCTACAGTTGTTTAGCATCAAAAATACTATGAGCATAAAGACTCCAAGTTACTTATAAATTGTCACAAACAACATTTATAATATGAAAGCAAACCAAGCCAAGGTGGTATTGCTGTTCATACACATATAAGAGCTAGCAAAAAAACCCAACTGAAAACCAAAATTGTTGTTTATCCTCCACTGTTGAGTTTGTTCCATGTATTGTCTGCAAAATGCAGTCAGAAGTATTGATTGGCTTTTCTGTTTTGTTGTGTGGGGTGGGATTTTTTTTTTTGCATGAGGTTTTTTTTTCTGGTACAGTATAATTCAGTAATCTCCCTCACGAAACCCATGGCAGTATGAAAAATTTTCATTAATGTATACAGCTTCTGAAAACCTATTTGTTTTAAGAGTACCTAAGACAGCTAAATGAAGAGCTTGCAATCTCAGAATCAGAGAATATTGCAAGTTGGAGAGAACCCATAAGGACCATCCAGTTAAGTTGTTCTGACACACAGTATTTTTAATGATACAGTAATGAGCCTAAATGTGTTTTACATTTAAACACAATCCAACAGCTGAGAAAATCAACAGTGACTTTACACTATTTTCTAAAAGTCCTATAGAATGTGTGTCTTTTGACAGACAAAAAGAGCAACTAGAAAATTTGTGATGAGCATGATTGGCATATAAGAGATGACCTTTCTACTTGAAAGGAAAAAAAATTGTTAAGATCTATATAACAGGAATGTAAGATGGGGAGATAGAAGAAGATTCCTATTCCTGGGTAAATAAATGCTATTACGTGCGCCCAAAATTACTGTCTCTTTAAGATCCTGCATCTGTAAAACAGAACCATGGGGCAGAATGGGGGGATGCCCAGGTTTATTTTAAAAGCTGGATTTGCCCAAGCAGAGCTGGCTGGCCTCTTGGCTTAGCTCATGACTTTTACCACAGAGCTCAGGAAGAGTGGGTGTAGGCTCCCTTTCTGGGTTTTCTCTTGTTTATTTTTGAGGGTGTCGCTCCAGGTGTTGGTTGTTTGTTTTTTGGTTTTTCTTTTTTCCCCAAGAGAGTATGTTCCAGAGGACACAATCTTAAGCTGTGCCAAGGGAAATATAGGTTGGATATTAGGAAAAAGTTTTTCACAGAAAGGGTGATAAAGTATTGGAATGGTTTTCCCAGGGAGGTGGTGGAGTCACCATCTCTGGATGTGTTCTAAAAAGATTGGATATGGCACTCAGTGCCATGGTCTTGTTGAGGTGTAGGGCTGGGTTGGACTCGATGATCTTGGAGGTCCCTTCCAATCTAGTGATTCTGTGATTCTGTGTTTTGCAGTGCTGGTCTGCTTCAATGTGATTCTGTGAGTGCCTGTCTGCAGCTGTGGAATTGCACAGAGAGGAGTGGAGCACCACTGCTCCATGCAGGTATCCCAGCCCGCCCACAGCACCCAGACAAGGTGAGAATTCACGGAGTCCAGGCTGCCCCAGCCAGGTGCCTCGTTGTCTTCTGACAAGAGGAAGATGAAGTCCCTCCACGAAGTTTTTGACCTTGGCCGGAGCATTCCAGCTGCATTTGCTGATGGAGCCGCTGCTGCAGCTGGAGAGATTTGGGAGGGGTGGGCAGAGGGCTGCTGCCATTTTCCCTTTGTGTCCTGATGATGCATAGGCCACCACATTGGGGGGTATGCCACCTTTTTGAGCTTCTCTTTGTTCCCAGAGAGTCTGGGAGATTTCACCAACTTTGTAACTGGTCACTATTACTGTTATGTTTTGCCTATTGCTATTTATTTTGTTCAGTGAGTGGTTAGTTTTTCACTAATATCTGCTCATATTTGTTTCTCCTTATTGGTAGAAAGGGATTGGGTAAAACTGTAAGGGGAGGTAACCCATTTTAGAATGTCCATCTCCTAAAATTCTCTTAAACCAAGATACTATTGCAATGGTTTTCCCGAATTTAGACAAAACTCTCATAAGAGAGTTTTGTCAGTGACTTGACCTTCCTATTTGATGGTAAAGAGTTTGTGTTCAACTGCATTACATAATCTAGGTTTTATTCTCTTAAGTTTCTATTAATGTGAAATAAAAGATTGAGTTTGCATACAGAAGTATCATGAAACTTGAACCTTAAAGATTCATAGATCCTCAGAGATGTGTTAGAAGCATATTTTTACACTTATTATCTATTTATTGAAATTACTCACTGCTTCTGGAATCCTCACCTCATCTAAGTAATTGGTACTGAAATTGATATACTGACCTAATGTATTGCTGTTGCATTCGTGTTCATTATTGTACTGGAGGAGCAGACAAGAAGAAAATAGGAATTTTGTCTTTGTCAAGTTGCCAGTATGTATTTTTTTTCCTAATTTATATTTACAGGTCTTGAAAGGAAATTTTCTTTAATGTGTATGTATTAAATACCCACTCAGCAAATACTTTGACATTACACAATGAATTATTTTGTTGGGTCTTTTATTTGCATCTATTCATCACAAACAATATAATTTAAAGAAATACTTATATGTGATCTTATAATTCAGTAAAGAATTTGCAAAAACTACCTACAAGCAATCCAATTTCAACTCACAGCTTGCTACATGCTCCCACATGTACAGTTTATATGTATAGGTGAAGGTGCCTGATTCACAAACTGCATCGTTTCTTATCTCAGTATCTTATCCCAATATTTGATATTGCCCAACTCATGGACATGAAGATGTTTGTACTGCACATTTGAATAAGTTTCCTCAAGATCTACTGCAAATTAGATTGCCAAACCTGTCTTTATATTTTCAAAACAAGAAGTCTGTACAGTTACTTACTTGATTAAATATGGCTTCCCACATGGAACAGCTCAATGTATTTGTTAGACTGCTTATTTTACACATAGAATATTCTGAAGAGACCCACAAACATCACTGAGTCCAACTCTTAAGTGAATGGCCCAGACAGGGATCAAACCCACCAGCTTGACATCATTAGTACTCTGTTCTAACCAATGGAGCTAGTCTGGGGGTGTAAATTACCTTTACAATATGAAAATCAGATTAAAAGCCATTCACAGGCTGATAGGTTCAATTCTATCTCTATCTATATTATAATATTCTTATGTAGAGAGTATATGTATTTAGAGTATTGTCTTGGTTTGAAAGACAGGCATTTGCTAAAAGAGACAGGGGCCTCTTTTTGAAAAGGAGCATATAAACCCCCTTCCCTTCACTTTGTTATGATTTTGAAATTAAAGGGCTCTCAGGCAAAGATATGGGGGTAGGAATAACAGTTCTTTACTGATATATATATATGTAACAAGGGAAACAAAACACATCAACAACTGTGAGATCAACAACAACAGAGCAGAAAACTCAGTGAACAGTTCTGGTTGTGGACACTTTTCCTTTGTGGTGTGATTACCCCTCTGATGCTGCCTGCCAGCTCTCGGTGATCCCACGTGGCTGGAGGGGCACTGCAGGGAATGGTGTCTGTGTCCCAGATGGGAAGGGTGGAGGGGAGACGCTGCTCACAGGTCCCAGGGCAGGGTCAGTCCTGATGCTCCAAAAGGATATGCTGAAGTCAGTAGGAGATGCAGGAGAGTGTCTGAGCAGGGAGGTTTCGGGATCCCACAGCCAAGGAAGGCAGCTCCCACGTCAGCGTGGCAGAGCGGAGTTTCTAGCGACCGTCCTGCTCCGAGCCAGACGAGCGAGAGAGAGCCAGAGAGAGCAGGCCCCTACCCCACCTCTCCTTTTCCTGTGTTCCCCCTCTCCCCAATTCCTGCAAGAGAAACTTACGAGCTACTGAGCTTGGGTGTAGCCCCAAATACTCAGCATAACAATGGGAAAAATTCCACAGAAAGAAAAGGGAAAAATTCAACCCCCAACAAGTATGCAGGTGGAGCTATTTATATTACATAGGTGAAGAGTATTGATATTTATGTATTATACTTGGGGCCTTAGAAATGAGAAGCAAAAATCCTAAAATCCTGGAAGGGTAACAACTTCCCCTGGTGTTTTTCTGTGTGTATTAAAATATTTTTTGTGCTGGCTATACTTGAACCTGAGTGAATTGAAGTATGGTGTTGTGGTAGCTATATGTAAACTTTTATTATATCCCCTTTCTTGGAAAACAAAACAGAAGAATTCTGTAAGAAATGTTTTAATTGTTTGCTATGTGCCTTGGCTTGGATTAAAATAGTTCAAAATAGAATTTCAACAATTCATTCTAAGTTTTTATCAATGGAGTGCTGGAACACATTAAAAAAAAAGGATTATTTTTTTCTCCCTAAAATATGTCATATCAGAAGCTAACATTTTTATCTGGAGTATATTCTTGATTGAAAATCATCTATGATTTTTTGAGTGCAAATTTTATTATTTATAAATATGCAGTATAGTGACTAAAAATGATTTAATTGTTTTTTATTTATATTTGCAAGAGATTGGCTTCCAAGAGTTTTACATTCTTTCATTTTACAAACTTGTTTTAAAGAACCCTTATCCTGGATGCATGATACTTCAGCTACTGTAGTGAATTATATTAACTTGCTACTATTTTATTTCAAAAGTTAATGAAGCACATTTATGCACTTTATAGTTTCAAGTCTGTATGTAGTCAAGCAGAGGCCCAGTAAAACATTTTCCTTTTACTCAAGTTGATGAACCTAAATTTTTTTATTGGACAGGCTGATAGTGGAGATTTTCACTTGGAGAAAGAGCAAAAAAGAAGCAGGACTGTTCTTCATAAATGATGTCTTCTTCAAAGGAAATTGATCTGTTTTCACTCCTCTCTTTTGATAAATCATTGTATTTTATAGACATACAGTTATGCAGTTATATGGACAAAAAAATCTTAGCCTTGAGTTTGGAAGTAGAGTGCCCTGAATTCTGAAAGGGATTCATTCACAAAGCTATTATACCACTATACTGCATGTTCCAATTGCAGTTAAGAAGATATACATATATATGGACAAGTATATATAGTACATAAGTATTACATATATAAGCAGTACATATATAAAAAACTATGTAAGATTACCATAAACAATACGATTTAAGATGCTAGTTAATCCAAGAGGTAAATGTATCGTCTTTTGTAAGATTTAAAATTAATTTTAGCTTGGACTTAAATAATTAATTCATGTTCTTGATATTGCTCTGCTATAGAAATCTGCACCTACCACAAGACAAGATTCATGCAACTAAATGTGGTTTTTTTTTTAAAAATTTATTTATTTCTATAAGCATTTACCTAAAATCACTGAGTTATCTTCTAAGCTGCTTTGACAACCAGTATCAAAAGCAGTGTGTTTCAACATGGAAAAATATAATGTTTAGGTGGTCTGTTAAGAACAATTCAAGACAGTTTAGAAATTTCCTGAGTCACAATGGAATACAAGTTGAGTAAGACTTTCATGATTCCTTTTGGAAAACTTCCTTGGGTCTTTTTTTTTTCGTTTTTTCTTTCCTAGAACTATTTATAACGCAAGAATGGTGTGTCAAAATGTAGTAAGCTTCATCATTTTAACAGGGAGTAAGGACTGGTAAAAGATATGCAGGACTAAGAATGTTGTTCCAAGAAGAGTCTATGTCTACAAAATTTCAGCATCTGAATGATCTGACGTTAAAATAAGGCCAATTTTAATATAAAGAATAAACTAGTGAGTAAAAGAATGGTTTGTTCTAGAATTTTTTTTTCTCACCAGTATACATCAAATAATTCTACGGTAAAATATTTCTTTTAAAGTTTTGTTCTACAGTGTTAAATCAAAAGACTAAGTATGCACAATGTAGTATATGCATTGTGACCTTCCAGAATATTCATACGCAGTCCAGTTTCTTGAAACAGGAACATTTAGCAGGTTCCAAAACATTATTAGATCATGCTTAAAAGAGAAGAGAAAAGGCTATAAACAGGAATAGCTGTCAGTGAGAATATATACTGGATTGATTTCCTGCTATCTGTTACAGTATAGTGAGAAATGAGGGAAAAAATAATAAATTGCTCATATTTTTTGATCACTGAAAATTCAGCTTCTTCTTTTAATTACAAACATGATTAAAATATATTCCTCAGCTACCTCTGCACTATTTAGATTTCTACACTTTAAAATAACCTTGCATTTTCTCCCAAACTCTTCCAGAACAAATATTTATGTTTATATCATTATACAGAGTGCAACTAAGCAAGAACTTTACAGATATAATGACAGTGACATGTTTTTAAATGAAAGGTTGTAGCCAGGTGGGGTCAGTCTTCTCCCAGTAACAGGACAAGAGGACACAGTCTTAATCTGTCCGATGGGAGATTTAGGCTGAACATTAGAAGAACTTCACAGAAAGAGTGATTGGGCATTGGAATGGGCTGCCCAGGGAGGTGATGCAGTCATCGTCCCTGGAGGTGCTTAAGGAAAGACTGGATGTGGCACACAGTGCCATGGTCTAGTTGGCAAGGTGGTGTTAGGTCATAGGTTGGACTTGATGATCTCAAGCATCTTTTCCAACCTGGTTAATTCTGTGATTCTATGATTCTGTAAATCCATATCTTCTATAATATTTCCTTAGAACTGAATGTTTGCAGTTCACCTTAACAAGTAACATATATATTTGATTTCTGGAAATGAATCTCAGTGCATTAGCATAAGCTTCAGAAGAATTTCACTTCCTTTTCCTAAAATTGAAAATTGATATGAGGACTTTTTACCTTGATAATCACTCAAAACCTTTCACTTAAGGGTTAGGCTTCACAGAACTTAAGTATCATTACTTACCTATAATTTAAAACAAACTAAGGTAACTATTTTGGGTCATTCTAGAACAAAATAACTTAATGCACTTTTTCCAATAAACTGAAAATTTTATTGCAAACACTAGTTTTGATCAAATAGAGTGTACTCTGGCCCTGAGAAAAAAATATTTCCCATCCAGCATTACGATTTTTAAATACTTTTTATTATTAACTACATTCCTAATGCAGGGGAAAAAGCAACCAACAAATCACCAGAATAACAACTTTTCACCAGAAGTTGAGTCAAGAAATTGAAATGTTTCCCTTAAAATTCAAAGTAGAATTTTAACCTTTATTACAAATGGAATTTTTTCTCCCAAGTAAAAAAGATTCAGTTAAAATTCATTTTAAGATATGTTGGTTTTGCATGGCCTGGTTTTTGGTAGTGGGGGGGCCACAGAGGGGCCTTCTGTGAGAAGCTGCTGGAAGGTTCCACCATGTCCAGCAGAACCAATCCCTGATGGCTCTGAAGATGGACACGCTGCTGGCCAAGCCTGGGCCTATTAGAGATGTTGGTGATACCTCTAAAATATTTAAGAAGAAAATCAAAACAAAATGAATGCAGTGTTTTCCTAGTCAGAGAAGAGGAGGAGGTGGGAACATGTGAGGGAAACAACATGCAGACACCAAGGTCAGTGGAGAAGGAGGGGCAGGAGGTGCTCCAGGTGCCNGGTGGATGCCTGGAGGAGGCTGTGATCCAGTGGGAGACCTGGTGGAGAGAGGGGGCCCTTGTTTTCAGGTTGGATCAGCCTGTCCTTGGAGGACTGCACCAAGGATAAGAAAACCTTAAAATTAAACTCCTCTGCATTGGAGGAACTGGGGAAAGACAGTGCAATTCAACAGGGAAAAGTGCAATACACTTTGGGCAGATGTTGTAGTTTAACTCCAGATAGCAACTGAATGACACACAGCTATTGTCTCCCTTCCCTCCCTTCCAGCTCTGCTCCCCTCACTTTCCTCCCAGTGCAGTGGGGAGGAGAACTCATGGAGTGAGATATGAACAGTTCAATAATTGAAACAATGTAAAATATAACAATCATAATCATACCAATAGGACTGAGTGGGGAGGGAGAGAGATTCATAAAACCCAAGTAAAAGAAGGCATGCATGGTACAATTGCTCACACTCCACTGATCTATGCCTAGTCTGTCCTCAAGCCATTATTGTTCACCATTCTGGGCAGCTTCCCACAGTTTATATACTGGGCATAATGCTCTATGGTATGGAATAGCCCTTTGACCAGTTTGGGTCAGTGGTCCTGGCCATGCTCCCTCAGTTTCTTGTGGACCTGCTCACTGAGTGTGGGCAACTGATGGCATTAACTTAGGGTAAGCATTACTAGGCAACAACCGAAACATCTGTATGTTACCAACAGAATTATCATAGTAAAGCCAAAACACTGTACCAGTGACTAAGAAGAAAATTAACTCTACCCCGGCCAAAACCAGTATCTGCTCATTATTCCATATGATTTGTATCATGCTGGGTCCCAGATTTCCCAGTACCCCATAACGTTTTTCTGTCTTTACAGACACATATCATTCCCTTAGTCTATGGACCATTCCTATGGAAGTCCATTGAGTTTATTTAGTTCATGACCTTGAGCTCCATCTGTCATAACAGACTTTCAGGCAGGGAAGATGAGTGTGTGCATCATCGCTTGCTGAAGCCAACTCTGATTCCACCACCACTTCACTCATCTTGTTTCCTCAAAGTTCATTTTTTAATGTGTCAATCAGAGGCGAGTTGGGTTCAGATCTGCAGATTTCGTATAGCAAAAATGGATGCCACAAGGTACCCAGTGTGGTAATGGGCATATAGCCTCCATAGAATTGATAACACACTGTGTTATATGGTAATTAACATCCTGAAATTTAAGTTTTTAGTTATTCTTAGCCCAAATCAAATCCCTTTGAGGGATTCCAGGCTTCCTGATCCTCCCACATTACCTACCAAGTACACCTAGGTCTTTGTGCAAAAGCAATCCCATGAGTGGTTTTGTCATTGCCTGAGGCATGATTAAACAGGCTGTTTTCCCTGGAATATCTTGTGCTACAGGAACTCTATCCTCTCCTATACAACACAGAAGTTTTGATTGGGAAGGGCCAGCCCGACTTGCAGATTCTCTAGTGGTGACTAACCAGGTGGCTTTTGCTAAATGTGTATCCCAAGGTTTGAAGGTCCCACCACCCATTGCTCTCAGTGTGCTTTTTGACCACTTTTAACCACATCCATTGCATTGTTCAGTTTAGTTCTGTCATGAGGCACAGGTATAGTTCCAGCCATCCAGTGCTTATTTCCACCATTGTACATACATGGCACTTGCCTTGATGGGTTTGTGGGAGTGTGATATATCAGTCCGCCATGCCTGCCCATATTTATATTTCAGCCACCATCCTCCATACCAAAGTGAGTTTAAATGCTTGGCTTGCCTAATTTCTGTGCATGTTTCACATTCATAGGTAGCTTATGCTACACTGTCCATGGTTAAGTCCACACCTCAATCATGAGCACATTTGTACGTTGCATCTCTTCCTTGATGACCAACCACCCCTACAGAGCACTGGTCATTATTCATGAGTCAGCATAGAGGCAAAGTATTGGCCATTTTTCTTCTTCAGGAATGTCTAGAGCCAGCTGGATATCTTTCACCTCTACAAACTGATTCAAGTCACCTCCATCACCAGTTTCTGTGACCTGTAGGGAACTCCATACAGCTGTTTTTCATCTCTGATGCTTTTCTTCAATGTAGCAGGATCCATTATTAAAAAAATTGGCATATTGCTTCTTTCTGGTAATTTATTATACAGTGGGTCCTCTTCAGCATGTGTTACCTCCTCCTCTGGTGACATAAAAAAATCTTTGGCTTTTGGTCAGTCCCTGATCACTTTCAAGATTCTTGCATGACTAAGTTTTCCTATTTGAGCTTATGGGATCAGTTCAACCCACTTACTCCATGTAGCATCAGTTGCATGATGCATAGAAGAGACCCTCCCTTTGAACATTTAGCCCATCATGGGCAATTCAGGTGCCAAGATAAGCTGTACTTCAGTGACAATAATTTCCAAAGCAATTTGTACACCTTCATAAGCTGACAGTATCTCTTTTTCAGTTGGAGAATATTGGTCTTCAGATGTTCTCTATCCCCAACTCCAAAAGCCTCTCATCAGCCTCTAGTCTTCCCTGGTGCTCCCTACAAGAGTTTCCAGGTAGGGACATTCTCCCTACCTGTGGTGTAGAGCACATTTTTTATATCCTCTAGAATCATAGAATGGCTTGGGTTGGAAGTGACCTTAAGGTTCACCTAGTTCCCATCTACATCTACAAGATGAAGTAGTCCAAAGCTCCATCCAACCTGGCCTTGGACACTGACAGGGATGGGACATCCTCATAGCAGCAGTGCCTCACCACCATCATAATAAAGAAATTTTTCCTAGCATCTGATCCAAATATCTCCTTTTTCAGTTTAAAAATTCCCCCTTGCCCTATCACTATGTGCCCATGTAAAGAAATTGTTCTCTCTGTTTTTCACAAGCCCCCTTCAAGTACTATAAGGCTGCAGTTAGGTCTTCTCAGAACCTTCTCTTCTCCAGGCTAAACAACACCAGCTCACTCAGCCCGGCTTCACAAGAGATGTTCCCCAGTCCTCTAATTATCTCTGTGGCCTTCCTCTGAGTCTGCTGCAACAGGTCCGTGTCTTTCTTGACATGTCTTTCTGGGGTTGAGAGCCCCAGAGCTAGACTCAGCTCTCCAGGCAGGGTCTCATGAGAGCAGAGTAGACGAGGAGAATCACCTTCCTTGACCTGCTGGCCACACATCTTTTGATACAGACCATAATGTGGTTGACTTTTGGGCTGCAAGCATCCACTGTTGGCTCAGGTCCAGCTTTTCATCCATCTTGGCAGGGCTGCTCTAACAATGACTTCAGCTCCCAGGCCTAACTCTTGCACTCGGACTTGTTGAACCCCATGAGGTTCTCATGGGCCCACTTCTCTGGTTTGTCCAGGTCCCCGTGGATGGCATGCCTTGCTTCTATTGCGTCAATTGCACCACTGAACTTGGTGTCATCTGTAATTTTGCAGACTTTTCAACCTAGTGTTTCTGGAACCATGTATTTAAATCCCTTGAGGGCAGTCTCACTCTTTAATGTCAGTCAAAAAAAAAAATGGAAATGAGTATCACCCAGTGTGCTATGTCTGTCATATGAGACCTTTAAAACAAGGATGAGAAAAAAATCACCTATCATTTTGCGCAAAATCAAAGCATTTATAGTCTAATTTGTAAGCAAAAATATTTTTGTTGTTGTTTAGTATTATCTCAGTTCCAGAAGTATATGAAAAAAGAAATAGAACAACTTAAGACTATTCAGTAAACCTAATTCTCTTAAAAGTATGGCTTTACCCAATGTCATTTGAATATTGGGAGTGGGATCTAACTTATGGACTTGAAAGAGGCACATATAAATCAAAGTATATAATAAGTTTCGGTGGGGTTGGCACAATCATAAAAGGCATCCATTGACTTCCCCAGAGGAGGTGGTGAATTAATCTTAAAAACTAGTTACTGATATATTTCCAAATTAGTATTCTATGTACAAGTTTCTTTGCTATTCATTGTTCATGAGCATTTGGGTGGCCCATATTATTTATGAAGGATTAACAAATCCTTGAAAATCCTTAAATGTTTAGGATGTCTGACAGTATGATGAAGAGTTTCAGCTTGTTCCCTCTGGGGTCTAAACTGATATTCAGTCTAACCAGATGCTGCCTCTTTACTCAAGGATTTGTATCAGTGGAATTTTTTTCCGAGTACAGCTAGATTTGACTCACTGAAATGAAATAATTGTCTTTTTTTGTTTTCCCATGGCTAGACAAATAACCTTGCTCGTGCTTACTTATGCATTGTGTGGTCCCATCAGATTTGTAGGGGTTGTTTATTCAATTGAAGTTTATGTTTGCCATGAGCCTGATTAACAAGATGTAGTTCCTATATGTGACATAACTGCTGTGCCTAGTCATCAGATCTCCTTCTACATGTCAATCAAAAACAAGTACAAATTGAACACATAATTAAGTTCTTTTAAAAGTAAACTAAGTTTGTCGCTTATATTTGCTCCAATGTCTTTTGTATGACATCTTTATCTTGCTAGGTAGTCGCTACTTTGTTAACACAGTCAATCCAACTTCTCCAAGTTTCACTAATGAGGACTTCTGAAATAAATTGCGAAGAGGCTTTCAGCAATTCAGACACTAGCTGTTAAGATCTGGCACTAAAATTTACACTAAAAAATTATACATATAACAATAAGCAGAACAAAAACTAGTATTTAAACTACTACTACATTCCATGCAAAATAAAGGGCTGGCTATGGAGTCTTTAGTCACACAAACCCACACTCTGATACTACCTCACAGTGAAGGATTGTAGGAATTATGTTCTGTGGAAATTATTCTTGAGAAATGATTCCACAAAAGAGGCTTTTTCTATGGTATGTTGATATAGCCTATACACTTTCATCTTCCAGTGTAGAAACAGGCTAAGTTATTAACCTTGTACAGACCTGTTAAAACCTATTTGGATTCCCCTGGTTGAATGTTGAATCATCACCTCAGCATAACAAAAATCTTGATTACTGTGCAACATGTGCCCATTTTAGAAGCCTATCTCCTATGAGAGATAAATATTTTTTAGACACACCTACTAAGTATTTTTGACAGAGTTGCAAACCAAATTCTGCTCTTTGGCTTATAATTTTTCTTCAAATCACAGAACACGATATTTATAAAACAACTCATGCTTCAGACAATCACTACTTAGTAGTATGGTAAATTCATTACTTGACTTCAAATACATATTCAATGCATTTTAACAGTTTTGATGTTCATACTGAAAATGTATCAATGATTTCCGTAGATTCCAACTCTCCATTGAAATGCCATATAGCAAATGTGAAGGGCATATATAAGCAGGTTTTAGACCATTAAGCCATGTACAATTGTATGTGCAAATTTCTTCTTTTTCCCCCAGAGCTACTAGCTGTAATTTTTATCTAGTTTGTAGACTTCTCCTTTAAAAGTAGTATCTTCAACAAAGCTTTACCAATGTGTTGGTTTGAAAGACAGATGTCTGCCAAGGAAGGCGGGAACCTCCCTTGGAATGGAAAATATGACCCCCTTCCCTCCCAATTATTATAACTTTGAAATTAAGGGGCTTTCAGGCAAAGATATAGGAAAAGGTATAACAGATCTTTACTAGGAGATATATATATATGTATATATATATAAAAAAAATAAGGCAAACAAACAACCACAACGGCAGCACAACAACCAGAACCCCCAAAGGCAGTGCCAGCCTTCTCGGGGCTGTGGGGCCCTTTCCCCTTTGGAGCAGTTCCGGTCACAGCCGCCAGGGGCGCTGGTGGCTCCCGGCCGGGCAGGGCGGGTGCGATGATTCCCCCGCGCCTGCAGGGGGCGCTGTGGCGCGGGCCCAGCTGCCTCTCTCCACACGGGAATGGCGGCACAGCCGGCGGGAAGGGATGGAGAAGGAGCTTCCCTTACAAACTCACGGGGGGCAGCTGGTCCCGGTGCCCCTCTGGATGGCGAAATGAACTGTAGCAGGAACCTTGGAGCAGCAGGCTGGAACAACAGATATGGGCACACCCAGGATGTACCAGAAACTCTGCAGCTGTAGCACGAGCCGTGCCCGGGAGGATGTGGGATGTTGGGTTAAGTGCAGTAAAAAACCAGAAGCAGTAGCAGAAAAAGCAGCCGAGCTGGGCAGCAGCAGCAGCCGGGGTCCTGCAAATGTTCCCTTGGAGGAGGAAGCGGGTTTTTGTCCTGGGTTTTCCCCTGTGGCACCCAAGCAGATGGTGAGGGTCTGTTCCAGTGAGATCAGGTGTTGGAAAGGTCTCAGTTCAATGGCCGCTGTTACAAGCAAAGCCTCACTCATGGTAGGAGAAGCAATAAAAGACGGAACTCCACAGTGGCAGCAAATTCTCTGCACAGCAACTGTACCCCGGCTGTCTCCCCTCCAATCCAAAAGCAAGAGAGTAAGGAGCTGAGCTCAGCCCCTCAGCCCCCAGCCAAAATTTCATGGTATGTCTGCACTTCCCAAGAGAAAGCCCCCGAGCTAAGAGACTGCAACCAGCTGCACCCTTCTCCCTCCTCCTCCTCTCAGCCACATCTTTTGTTTCTCTAAAGTTTCATCATTATCATCTCTTAGGCAACAAATGGGAGAAAATTCCCTGAGAGTAAGAAAAAAAGAAGGGGAAAAAATCCTAACCTCTAACAACCAATTATAGGAGCTGATGATACAGCCCATCATGTGACTCAGTATGTTCTAAAGGTTTAAAAATTGTTTTGAGATCTAAATTTGATGGAGTTTTAGAGGTGTTCTAGTCCACGAAAATGCAGTGGCTGGGATGATACTGAACTTTAGCCTGTCCTTTTTGTTACAATTCATATAGCTACAGTTTTCGTATCTGTGTAACCATGCCCTGCCTTCTCACTAACCAGCTCATTTCATTTCCAATCTGGACTATACTTTTTCTATGCTTAAAATACCATCGTGTGGTAAAATAGTTATTTAGAGATTACACTGAAAGTGAATGTGCAAAATGGTCTGCTGGTGTTTTCAAGCAGAGGGGAATCAAGGAACAATATGTAATGCATATCTGTGGAAAATTACTGTTAGAATAAGGTCTTAAATTACAATTCTTATTCATCATGAGCTTGGTAATCATTGCTGAGAGAATGAACTACAATAGACAGATATGTGAATAAACCGGTAAAATTATTATTTAGTGGACAGAAAGCACCAAACTCCTAAATAGTGAGGCTTGAACTTCATGTTTAATGCTTTTCTTTTTGGGATTTCATCACCTTTGGCATAATGGAAACCACCCACACACTTGCTCCTCTATTTAAAATTATCTCATGTAGGGCATACCCTACAATACAATGGCAGCTTGTCAGTGAAATATATATATTTATTCAGGTTGCATATATAAACATTAATGAAATGTGATGGGAGGGTTGCTGACTCATCTTGACTTGATATTGCATTAAATAAAAAGATTAAACCTTCTCTCCAGACATGCCTTCAAGCTATTGCATCTGTGAATTGACACATTCTGAGTGTTGAAAACTTAAATCTGTTGCAATCATGTACTTGACTCCACCCAGAAGCAGATTAAGCTGGGGAATTCAAACTAGCTAGCTTTATGGATAATCTCATTTAGACAAGTATAGTCTGAGTCAGGCTTCTGTCATTCCTATTCTGAACCTCTTCACAGAACCATAGAATCACAAAGTATTCTGAGTTGGAAGAGACCCACAAGATCTTTGAGTCCACTTCTTAAGTGAATGGCCTATATGGGGATTAAGCCTGCAATCTTGGCATTAGCACCATGCTCTAAATCTGTTTTCTGGAGGCAAATATGATTTCTGCTATGCTACATGTAGATCATTAGAGCTGTGGGAAGCTTGAAAATATTATGGCTTGAGTATCTTGCCATGTTTTCTGTTCCCATCTTATTGTAGTGCATATTTTTTGCCTTAAAGTTGAGGTTATTTAATTTTTCAGTCTTGGGTTAGGGTAAGATTAAAGATAATAAACATTAAATATTCACGTTTCCCCAAATTTCTTGATAGTCAGTAATATTAATGTTCTTCGCACTGCTAAAATTGCTGAGATTAGCAATCGTTAAAGACTGAAAAGGATTTTTAAATTACACAATTCTGTTTCAAATGTTTATGCTTCCTCTGATATGTTGTCCAAGACACATTGCTTAGTCTTTTGAATATTTTTGGAGTAAAATTGTATCACATGAAAATCAGGAAGAATAAATTTCCCAGTTTCCTATAATCTCATGATAAAACTAGGTAATATGTATTAGGATTGATTTATGTAAGACAAGGTACATAGACTGCACAACAGTGGGAGGAACTACAACTCAGAATCATGCAGTCACAGCTCCTTCCCTGTAATTTTCTTTATCTGCACTTGGAAAGGTAAGAGTCCTTACATGATGGCATTTTCTGACTATCCTATTCAAGTAGTAAATCTGTCAATGGCTGACTGGTGGACTGCAAGAAGATATGAGCATTAAGTAGTTAGTAAGCAATAAAAGCAACCTAAATAGTGCCTCTCATCATGAAAGATTATTTCACATGTGTAAGAAAATTTGCAAAATGCTTGTGACAGTAATAATATGGAAATACAAATGCAGTAATTAGAACAGCTTCATAAAATGTGTCTATTACTGTAATCAATAAATACGCATGCAGAAACTGAATAGTCTTGTTAATGTTTATATATGTATCGTGGTTTAGCTCCAGCCAGCCACCAAGCACCACAAAGCTGTCCAGTCCCTCTGTCCAGGATGGGGAGGGAGGCATAATTGAAAGAGTTAAAGTGAAAAAACACAGGGGTTGAGATAAAGATGGTTCAACAAGGAAAGCAAAAGTCATGCTCACAAGCAAAGCAAAACAAGGAATTATTTCAATTACCTAATTGGGTGTTCAACCTTCCCCAGGAGAGCATGGCCCCATCCAGTGTAATGGTTATTTTGTGGTATTGTCCCTACTCTTCACTGCTCTCCAGCACCATCAATCACTAGGAAATCATAATGGCAAGTTATTCTAATGGCAAGAAAGGATATTATGTATAATGTTGGAAGGCTTTTATTATGGATATCAAAATGTGAATTGTTTTTTTAAAAATGACTGTGTGTAAAGAAATAGCACAATCAAAATAAGAGGACAAAAGGCAGTGAATTTCATTAGAAAGGGCCAGAAAAGGCAATAAACAAAGGTTCTTCCCTCGAAAACAAAACATATACATAGGCCCATTAATCAGTAAGAAAGAAAATAAAACAGTGAATGATGTACAGAAGATAGATGTAGTCCACTCTTTTATTTTTGTTTTTGTTTTGTCTTTTGGTTTTGTTTTGTGGATTTTTTTATCCCATATCTATTTTTGGTTTTGTTTTTGTTTTGTGTCTGGGGTGGTTGCTGCCCCCGCATTCCCCAGCTCTGAGCATATTGCGATTGGTGAGGGCCAATGCAGGATTTCCTGTGGGTTTGTGTGTTAGTTTGGCACAGCCTGGTTTTAGATAGTGGAGGGGGCCACAGGAGTAGCATCTATGAGAAGCTGCTGGAAGCTTCCACCACTGCCAACAGAGCCAATCTCTGATGGCTCTGAAGATGGACATGCTGCTGGGCCAAGCAGAGAAGTTGGCAATGCCCCTGTGATGACATATTTAAGCAAAAAATCAAAACAGCGCAGGCACAGTTTTTCCAGGGGTGGTGAAGCGCCACTGCCAGGGGGCCATTCCCGGCTCAGCACGTGCCAATGTGCCACTGTGGCTGCAGACATTGTGCTGCAGGCAAAAAGGGCAGGGGCAGCAGTGACAGTTTCCCCTTCCTGACACCCTGCATGAAGAGAGGCATTAAATAGCACCAGTGGCTGCCACTGCCTTGGCGGCAGTGGGGGGGGCGCCTCGCCAGC
>VZTT01000078.1:8252-30930 GCA_013400855.1 Buphagus erythrorhynchus
TCTGGCCTTTGTGGTTTGTTACTTTTCATTCTGACTATTTGTTCCAAAACTGCTTCAAACTGAATCATTGACAAAACACCTTAGAAAGAAGAAATTAATGAGGGACATCACCCAGTTTCATCCAGAGAACGCAAAGAATGCATTTCACTTATCTGCCATTGCTTTCCTTTTGTATTCTGTTTATTTATCAGTTAATATTTCAAAGTGTCTAGAACTCTGTGTTCTTTTGACATGTTTGAAGAAAGATTTATTACTCATTTTGTTTTGGTATCTGATAATACAGTCCATAGACCTCACTTATTACCCACTTTTGCCCCAGATAATAGAAAAAATAATCGTTTGGTTCCTAGGTGAGGTCCTTTGGCTTTGTTGTCTCTTAAGCTTTAGTGCATTGTTCATGTTTGATGGTTTTTCCTTGACCTTGGAAGAAACCTCAAACTTCATGTCACCTGTGCATCTATTATCACATGCCTTTTGCAGTCAGGGTTAACAATGAAATAATGCAAACCCCAAGAATGATTATTGAAAAACTCAACCAAAGTATTCTCTTGTCTTAGTTCACTTTTCACATTCTCTTGGCTCCTTTCCAAAGCTTACACTATTTGCCATCTTCTCTATCTCAATTTCTAATTTCCCATGAGTGAATAACAAACAGTATCTTGAAATTTACATATATTCCATCTTTGTTACTTACAAACAAAAAAAAACAAAAAACAAAAAACACACAAAAAAAAAAAAAAAAGCAAAAAAAAAATCAAACCCAAAAAAACTTTCTTGTTTTCTTGTGGAAGAGATATCAGATGGGTTAGTTTAGCTCTGCCATTGATGGATTTTATTGTTTCTCAAGATTTATACATCTTTCTTTGCTTCAAAATATATTTAGTGTTCAAAGTCTGTGTTTTTTGGGCAGCTATTTTGCCTTTCTTGAACCTGACAAATATGTAGCTTATTTTCAAATATTTGACATTCCCTATGTCTTTGTTCCTTACTTCCCATTGTCCAAATTTGAAAGATTCATAAATCCTGGCAAAAGGATTTACCATTTCATGCGTCATTTTCTCCATTCTTCGTTGGATAAAAATTATCTTGTCTTCTTAGTTGTGCCAAACATTGTGTCTACAGGCTTTGTTTCTGATGTGATCAGAATTTCCAACCTTTCTCTTTTATTAGTTATTTTGCTTTTGCAGTCTACATCTGTCTACCTGAAGGAAAAAAAAAGCCCACCTGAGTGTTCATTTCCTAACACCAACATCTCTACTCAATTATCCCAGTATAGCAGTTTTTACATTGTCTCATAATTTCTTTCATGTGGCAAGATGATCTTTCTGTTTAGTACTTTTTGCCCAATCCACAAGTAATAGTCACTCTCTTCTACCTGAAACTTTATTTTCTAATCACCCTCTCTTTCCAGACTATAAGTTGACAAGAGGTTCTACTTAGGGGGGTTTTATGTGGAAAGAGAGAATATCATATCACATATGTCGACCATGACATACCCTCTATATCTCCAATTTTTCTGTGATCCAGTATGATCAGCCTTGCTTCTTAAGGAGAGGATGTTTTGGCCTTCAGTAAAGCATAAGCAAGGGATACAGGATTGTACAGATTTTCACTAACAGAAGGACTTTTCATTAATGTTTGGATCATATCTATTTAGAAAAGTACTTATGAATTCCTTTTAAAAATTCACACAAAAATTTGTTGTTGTTGCTTTTTGCAAACACAACTCTGTCTAATAATTATAGTAAATGATTTTTTGAAAATATAATATTTCTTCACTGTTCAAACTTAATTAAATTCTGGAAAGTGTTCTGGAAGGCTCTGCCTACACAAAGCACTACTCTGCAATCTGGGAGTGTCTTATCACTCTGAGCAGACAGTACTTAAAGTTTCTGCTGTTCCTGACACATGAAATCAGCTTGAGATAGAGACTTAATCAGACCCAGAAAATATGCAATGAAACCACTAATTTCCAGATTTCTGCTGTTCCCAGACTTTTGTCACCAGAAGTTGACAGAAATGTGCATATATTTTCTGGCTCTACAATGGTAAATTACTTTTTTGTTGTTGTTGTTTTTCTTTCTTCTTCCCTACCCCACTATGTTCTTTTCCCTGTTTTAAGGCTTTTGAGAGCTCAATACTATTATCACAGTACTTAGTGTTTGGCTCTTTCTACAAAACTTTGTTCATTCATTACTTTTATGGCCTTTAAGATGCATCAGTACACTAACAGTCTGAGAAGACGTATTTACTTTAAATTCATAATTTAGGTAGAAGTGTAAATAGTTTAGAAATCTTGTAGATGTCTGAGTTTATAAACTTTCTCCTGAATAGAAATGTAGTACCTCACTTGGGCCTAGAATGGGTCAGGTCACTTGCTCAGATATTTCAAATATTATGTCAAGATGTATCTGTCAAAGGCAAGTGTATCATTTCACCTCCACACAACTGTTTTTCAGCTTAGCCCTAAGGGTTTAACGCTACTTTCAGGAGTACAGCATTATATAGCCATGATCAGAACCAACTTCTTATATATTCTCCTCATTTACTGCTATAGTTCTTTTTCCCTTAACACAAGAAAAATATATGAGAAGTCAGCATTCTAACTTACAGATGATATGCAAAAACAGCAGAGCTGACTTACTGATTGACTGGTTGGAGCAAAAGATAAGATACCCTGTGGTTTTTTTTATTGCTGAGAAAAGTTCTAAAATCCTTCCTCTTAGGAGGACCTCTTATAAGCAAACAAATCACCTTCCTGAACACAGGCAGTGACTTAGATGTCTAGGTATTCAGCTGAGATACACTTGGGGTTTTTGGAAGTAGAAGTAAAAACCTGAGCTACAGTTGTAAAATATAAATGAACATTTAGAAACTTTTCTTTATATACTTACACTGATACCTATTTTTGATATTTTTTTTGTTTTATAATGATTTTTTTATCCTGCATGAAAGAGCAATATAAAATTTCACTGTTTTAAAAGTAGGTTTTTTAGCTATGGATTAAATGAGGAATAATAAAAGCCTGGTATATAGTGGTTTTATATTTTGTAAATATAGAACTCCACAATCTTAAAAAAAAAATCAAACCATTTCATTCTGTATTTACTAATTTTGGGCATGCAATTTTTTCATTTTACTGCTTATGGTATCACTCCATAGATCCAGGTTAACACTTTAGGGCCTTTTTGCTGGAATTTAGAACCATGGTTTGATGGCAAAGTGATTTGAGACAAGTATTTCACTCAATTATTATGTCTAAACATAGTGATAAATTTGCCAGCCCAGAAAAATGACTCTATCTTAAATGCAATCTAATAGGATTTTGGTAATTTTTGTCCCCAGGCATTAGACTTCTGTGAAAACTGAGCCCAAAATACACTGATCCCAAATACATAACTGAACCCAAACATACTGATTTGTATAACTGAAGAAATATATATGAATTTGTGTATGAACCTTCTACTCTATATGTTTCTATGGCATCGAATACCTAGAAATACATCTATTTGTGCAAGTAACTGTTACTAGAATAGGCAGAATTTTTATCTAAACTTCTTCACTGAAATAAGTTTCTATTGCCAGAAGATAAGTAGAGAACCCTAGGGCAGGATTAATCTCATACACAGACACATGTTCTAGGCACCTACTGTGAAAATCCATTTCCTGAATTTAGGTACCCAGCACCAGCTGAGAAACCTCAGGCATGCTGCCTGGCCACAAGCTGCTGGTTAGTATCAGACCTCCTGTGTCACATCTGCTAAGCTGGTAGGGATGGTAGGTAGTCTAGCATGTCTGTCACTTCAGTTTACCACCTAAATTAGGCTCTTGAATCATAGAATTATAGACATAGGCATATAGACATAGCTAAGGAGTTGGAATGGACCTTAAAGGTCATCCAGATCCAGTGCCCTCTGCCAGGCTCCCTCTAGATGAAGTTACTCAAGGTCTTATCCAATCTGACCTTGAACACTGCCAGGTTTGAGGCATCCACAACCTCCTTGGGCAACCTGTTCCAGTGTCGAACCACACTCACAATAAAAGATTTCTTCTTAGCTAACCTAAATTTCCTCTCTTTCCATATACACCCATTACTTTGTGTTCCTACCACTATACTCCCTGACAAAAAGCCCCTCTCCAGGTTCCCTCTAGGATTCTTCAGATACTGGAAGGTTGCTGAGTTCTCCATACAACCTCCTCTTCTCCAGGCTGAACAGTCCCAGCTTTCTCAGCCTGTGTTCATAGGGGAGGTGCTCCAGTCCTCTTATCAACTCCTCTGGACTTACTCCAACAGTTCCATGTCCTTTTTATGTTGGGGACACCAGAACTGTGCACAGTACTCCAGGTGGGATCTCCCATGAGCAGAGTAGAGGGGCAGAATCACCTCATTTGACCCTCTAGCCACGCTCCTTATGATGCAGCCCAGGACTTAATTGGCTTTCTGGGCTGTGAGAACACACTGCTGGCTCATGTGGAGTTTTTTATCACCTGTCACCCCCAGGTCTTTCTTAGCAGGGCTGCTCTCAATCACTTCTCTGCCCAACCCTTTCATGTGTCTGGGATTGCTGTGATCCGTGCATAGGACCTTGCACTTTGCTTTGTTGAAGTTAGAGAAGTTTGCATTAAGCCATCTCTCAAGTCTGTCAAGGTCCCTCTGGATGGCATTATCCCTTCCTTCCAGTGTGTCAACTGCGCCACCACGGAGCTCGGTGTCATCAGCAAGCTTTCTGAGGGTGCACTTGATCCCACTGTCCATGCCACCACCAGAACTATTGTAAAACATTGGTCCCAGTACCAATCCCAGAAGAACACCACTCTCTCCTGATGTTGGTGTGGACTCTTTGTCACCCAGCCAGCTCTTTATCCACCCAATGGTCCATCCATCAAATTAATATCTTTCTGACTTGGAGACAAGGATGTTCTGTAGGGCAGTATCAAACACTTGGCATAAGTCCAGATAGGTAATGTCTTTTGTCCTGTCCCTGTCCACCAGTGCTGTAGCCCTGTCATAGAAGATCACCAGATTTGTCAAGCATGATTTTTGTGAAGCCACCTATTACCAGTCAAGTGTTTCTTTTCCTTGTACCTTAGCATAGTTTACAGGAGAATCTGCTCCATGATCTTGCCTATCATAGAGATGAGACGGATTGGTCTGTAGTTCCTCAGGTCTTCTGCTTTTCCTTTTTTAAAAATGGGACTTACATTTCCCTTTTTCCAGTCAACAAGGAATTTACCTGACCGCCAGGATTTTTCAAAAATGATGGGTAGTAGCTTAGTAACTTCATCTGCCAGCTCCTTCAGGACCTACAGATGAACCTCATTGGATCCTATTGACTTGTGCACATTCAGGTTCCTTAGATGGTCTCTGATGCTCTCCTACACTGGGCTCAGTGTTTTCATTCTCCCAGTGCCCGCATTTTCCTTTCTCGACTTGGGTGGCATAGCTAGAGCACTTGCCATTGAAGACTGAGGCATAGAAGTTGTTGAGAACCCCAGCCTTCTCTTTGTAGAGAGTAGTCAGGTGCCCTATTTCCTTCTGGAGAGGGCCCACATTAGCCTGGTCTTTATCTTGCTTGCAACATACTTGTAAAAGCCTTTCCTCTTATCCTTAATATCCCTGGCCATACTCAATTCTAACTGGGCCTTGGCTTCCTTCACCTTGTCCCTAGCTTCCCATACAATTTTCTTGCATTCCTCTCAGACCATCTGTCCTCGTGTCCACTTTCTGAAAGCTTTTTTTCTCGCTTTGAGTTTGCACAGCAGCTCCTTATCCATAGAGGCCTCCTGGAATTTTTGCTCAGTCTTCTTGTTGATGTACTTTGCTCCTGAGCTTGGAGGAAGGGGTTATTGAAATTCAGCCAGAATTCTTGAACCCCTCTGCCTTCCAGGGCTCTATCCAATGGGACTATATCAAACAGTCCTTGGAGAGGCCAAAGTCTGCTCTTCTGAAGTCCAAGGTCGTGAGCTTGCTATGTGCCCTCCTCACCATCCTCAGGATCATAAACACCATCTCCTGGTCACTGCAGCCAAGGCTGCCTTGAAGCACTGCACCGCCCACCAGCTCCTCCCTGTAGGTAAGCACAAGGTCCAGTGTGGCACCTTCTTGTTGGCTTTTCAGTAACTTGTCTAAAGAAGTCGTTAACCCATTTGAGGAAGCTCTGGGATTGCTTTTGCCCTACCATATTCTCCCTCCAACAGATATCAGGTGGTTGAAATCCTGCACGAGGATCAGAGCTTACCAGTTTGAGGCCACTCCTGTCTCCCTATAGAAGGCTTCATCTGCACCATCCTCCTGATTGGTCTGCTACAGGCTCTCACTATAACATCCCCTGTCCCTGCCCTCCCTTTAACCTTCACCCATAAACTCTCAGCTAAATCTTCATCCTTCCCTGAGTTCCATACTCTCTAGCCGGTTATTGACATAGAGGGCTACATGCCCTACTTGCCTCCCTAGCTTCTCTTTTCTAAAAAGCCTAAAACTTTCCATTCCAATAGAACGTTTGATGGGTGATGACTCACTCCCCAGATTCTGTGCCCTACCTTTGTGACCTGCCTGCAGGAACATGTGTGCAAATTGCTGTGCCACACCCTTCTCATGTCCCACACCCTTCTAATGTACCCACACCCTTCTAATGTACCTACACCCTGTTTCCCCACTCTGCTGTGCTCATGGTTGCTGGAACTCCCTGGAAACATTTAAACGGCAACCCCCTGACAACGGCTCCTGGCAATGCCCCCTCCTTGCCTGGTGGGCTCCCGAGGGTTGCAGGGTCCTGAGGGGGCTTTGGGCAGCTGATCAGGTGTGCATGAGCTTGGGATCCTACTATACAACACAATCCAACAGATGCCACAAGACTGACCTCAGTAGCCACTGATGTCTCTGTTGCCTCTTCGACTGACTCTTGAACACTTACCCCAGCTGAGAGAAGTGTCTTAGTTCAAGATGGCACTAGCATTTTAGCCATTTAACCTAATTCTACATTAAGTGTGTGCATGATGTGAAGTATGTGATTAAGATGTGCTTGATATTCCATAATGAATTCATAATTCTGTGTCTTATTTCTTCTATTCTCATCTTCTGTCCTTACGATGAATCTCTGGTTGTAGATGTAGAGGCAGTGCCCTCTCCCTTGCAAAGATGCAGTGCCCTGAGCCATACTTACCAGAGTGCTTCTTCAGCATTGTAAGCTGTCATGTCCCATCTTCAGGGCCTGGGTTCTGCTGCTTCCTGTTTTACTCAGACCAGACATGTGAGGGAAGGATATACCTCCCTCTTCTGTGCTGGCAGACCTAGGCAGAGTGGATTAATCCTATCACTATTAACGGGATGGATTGATTGTCCAGCTGCAGCCCAGGAGGAGATTTTAACTCTTTTGTGAGATGCCGTCTACTCCTTCTTCTCTACACTTAAAATTGTCTTTCCAACCAGTGTGGCTCAAGACACAAATCATGCCAGGACTGTAGCAAACTACTGGGAGAAAGTGGCTCTTGGGGTACTTAGGCGCCTTGAGCCCCCTCTCTGGCTTTTACATTAGCAGTTGTTTTCCTATGTGTTGTTATGATAGGGAGAAGAAGTAAGGTTTCCTCAAGTGTTGCAATTTCAATAATAACATTGGTACTTGAGATATACAATGTAAAGCTGTTTAAAAGCCCAGCACAGTCATCTGCTGCTTGAGATAGATAGCTTCCCAAAAAATTAATTCAGTAGTGTCTCTAAACATGTTATTTAATTTTTCATTCTCTGTGGAGGATGGAGGATGTAAATCATTTTGCATACATCGATGCAAATGCAATTCAACTTAGTACTGACATGCAGTCTAATTGCCTTTAAAATGGAATTTTGTTTTTTGAGTGCTAATTTTCAGGTAATGACTTTCTAATTGATTTTCTTTTTATGAAGGACAATTGATTCACTCCCTTCAATGAAATTCTGCTGCCTTCCCAAGAGAATTTATGAAAAGCTGTTGGAAACAAGGATCTATCACTGCTGCTTTCTTCCCACCTTGCTTTGCTCTTCATTCTGTCTAAAGTATACTTTTTTAAAATTTTCCCATGAGCAAGCCTAACTTAACAAGGCTAAATATTTATATTGTGTATATATAAGAGTTTGAAATGGTCTCTTTAAAAAATCCCAAACATCTTTATTCAAAGATGGATTGATTTTTTTGTTACATTCTTCCTAAACTGGATATTAACCTTGGCCTACAATGTATTAATATGACAGCTACTTAATATTTCTATCAGTTATTCTAAGTCATCCGTTTGGACCACACAGAGATTATCTGAACAAAAAAAGGATTGACAATTTTTAAATGGAAGTATGAGCTATTGTGTTACCATATTGCTTATATCATTAAGTCACAGATGAGTTTGCATGAAGCATACTGGAGACTACCTGAAAGTTTTCTGTTATCGTACAATATAGCAATCCCAGCTAGATTATAATGCATACTGTGAGTGATAACTGGAAACCTTTTGGTGATCATGTTTTGAATCTGGGTATTTGTCAGTGACATGACAACAGAATGAATTCCACAAAAAATAAGTGGAAATCCATGCTGTTATTTTAGCCTGATTTTTCACATCCATTGGTGGAAGGGAGGAGAGAAGCTAGTGGCTTTAAAAGAAAGCCTGCAAAGGTTTCACAAGCCTGATCATGTTGTTCATATTGCAAGCTGTCCCAGAAAATTTACAGATTTTGCTTAATTACCTGATTATTTTAATGTTATAGGAACAAGTCAGTATTTTCTCATCCTAGTTTGCCAGGTTCTTAAAAATAAGTTATCCATGATAGTGAACTATTCTTGGATATAGAGCAAAAGACGCAATAAGATCCAGTGACTGGATGAAGAAACCAAGTAGAAATAATGCATTTATTTAACACTGAATGTAAATGTGGAAAAGCTTCTGTAGGGGTGTGATAAATTTGATTTTTCTATGACTTTCAGTTTTGCAATCAAGACCAGATAACTTCATGAATGGTGCACTATAGCCAAGACTGTGAACTCATTAATTGAACTATTGCATGGGAGTTGGCATTGTGTCTACTGAACTCCAGAATAGATTATCACAATGCTCCCCTCTGGCCACCAAAGTCAATGAATCTCTTTAATTTGTTTTTATTATTATTGTTATTATTATTATTATTATTATTATTATTTATTATTATTATTATTATTATTTGAGCGAGCAAGGATGTAAAAACCAGTGAATGGATTGGTTTTGGTTTTAAAGGATCAGTGCATAAATAATAGCTAACTAATTCTCAACAAACACTTCCAAGAGAATTATCTCTGTCTTACAGACAGAATGAGTTTCAAAGGCATTGGGATGTCAGTCTCAGCTCACACAGTAAGTAAGCAGCAAAGCACAACTGCCAGCAGTCATTCCTGGCTGCTGTGCTTATGCTCTTACACATATTTATGGAGTTTTATCAAATGTCTGTAAAGGCATTTCCTGCAGGTGCTTTCTGTGATCCTGTAGAGAAACAGAGTAACACTTTGATGGCCTCTCTCATCTGAAGAGCTCCAAGTTAGTTCTGAGCACTCGAAAGCATGTTTAAAAAATACTCTCAGGCAGTAACTAAGTGAGTCTAGAAGTAAGGGAAAGGGAAAGATAGGGAGATTCTGGTACCTTTGTCTTTCCACTCCTCCTTCCTATAAATATCCACAAAATGATGTTTTTGGTTTCTCTTGTATTAGGTTTAGAGGAAGGGCTATAACAGACTAATAGCAACAAGATAATGGTGTCTTCACTCTACTAAAGCTGGTGATGGTAGAAACACTTTACTGGAAAACAGCAGTGTCAGTGTGCTGTTGCTTCGGGGAAAAAAAAAAAACGAATAAGCAAGAAGATTCACTGAGTATCTTCCAGCCTTTTCCTGATCAATTTGCATAAGAACAGAACCACAACCACCTTCTCTGTGCTGCAGCAAATCCTTGTCACAGGCAATCAGAATCATGTAAGACAAGTATTGTACCTAAGTACTGAAGATCTTTCTACATCAGAATTTCCACCTTCTCCTTCGGCCTGAGTACTAAAACACATGAGGCTGTTAATAATAACAGTGTTGCTCTATTGACATCTAACTCTTCTTTTAATTAGTGGCCGTGGAGGCTGTCAATCCTGCTCAGTGATAGAAAAGACTGCAATGAAGTTATGCTAAACTCAAAATGTCACTGCCTCCTTGTCCAGGGAAGTGTGTATCCCGGCTGCCAAAAATAAACCAGAAATATCTGAGTCAGATAAAATTGCCAGTGCTTGTGAGGAAAAAAAATTATTTGCACACAACTAGTAATCAAATTACTCTAATGTTCAATCCCCCAAGATTTATGGCACAGCCTAAAAATAAATTTAGGAAGTTTCTGCTGAAAGAAAATTATGCCATTACATCCCTTTACTACTTGTTTAATGAAATGTAAGGAAAGAAGTGGACAGTTAATCAAAATTTTAAAACCCTTTCCTCTTTCAATTATTGTTTTCAAACTAGATTTACCTTTGATAATTATTAAACAAGGGTTTTGATTTATGGAAGTCCTCCTATTTCAGATGTTAACTGCCATTTGAAGGCATTTCAACTTAAAGATGTCTATACAGTCACCTTCAGAGTAGCAGTTGATGTGAACCTGAACAAAACAACATCATATGGAAATTATAGATGCATATTATCTCTGCAAAAGGGAAAAAAAAACACTTCCAAAAGTATACAGTTGCAAAAGAGGTAATGGGTTGAAATAAAATTATACACTTTAAAATAAAAATAAGACCTTCAGTATTTCTTAATCCATTATTGTCTCTTTTGTTAAGACATCTAACAGTTTACTAAATTCACAGGGGTTTCAAATCAAAGGTTACTTCTTACTCTGAACTTCTCATATAGATACCAGGCACTTTTTGTATGAAGGCTAAGAATGGACTTGAGCAGAAACACAACAATTCTGCCAAATTTCTCCCAGAATTCTTTCAGTCATACTCAGCAGGAAAAAGAAGAAAAAAAAATAAATCCATGAAGAAAGAGGTAGGTTCTGACAATTCAGATATTTCTTTCTACATTCCTTTGTAAAATATTCTTGTGGCTTTTTGGTATCATTTCAAAAAGCCAAGTGGTTAAAACTGTCCTTATTTCCCTAGAAAGATGAGCATCTGTTGAATGCAAGCTGAAGGACAAGCAGTTATGTTTGAAGCCTGTCACATATTGTAATTCCCTACCCTTGGGGATTTCTTAGCAATATTCCTTTGATGAGTTTGAAAGAATTATTCTGAAAACTCCTACTCCAGGTATTCTTCCTGAGATAAGAATTTTGTGTTTGCTTACATGGCATTTTCTTGTGATTTTCTGCATCTAAAGCCCTTTTAGCCTTATACTGAATTTTAGAAGGGATAGGCACATTTTTCATTGATGTTTCTCATAGTTACATTTTGGTAACATTTTTTTTTTTTTTTTTGCTCTTGTCCTGGGTCACAGACCAGAAGGTTCTAAACTTGTGAACTCTCATCAGGAAGATCTTAACTGAAGATCATGATTTTTAGAGTATGGCTCTGCCTAGGGTGGACAGGAGAAAAAGAAAGGAAAATGATTAGTGAGTTCTTGTATCGTAGGTGGCATTGATAGCTGCATCATTGATACTCGCACCCTTTGGAATTCTTAACTTTAGTATATGTGAAGTACTTTAGATAAGTTACTTTTATTTTCTTTCATCTTGACATATTCAGAGAATACTGCAGCTACAGCCAGAAACTGAAACATGTTAGTGTTAGATGGCAATAGTGCTATTTTTGCTTTTCTTTTTCTTTAGCAATTTTTTTGCTAAATCTTGACTTAATATTATATGTGAACTTCATTTATTTCATAAACATTGCAACTTGGAAGCATGCAAAAACAAAACAAAAAAGATTCCAAATTATTTCAAACGCACACTTTTTATGTTGCTATAATTTAAAATCAAATTTGTAATGTTTTAATATTATTTAAGGACAGCTGAAGCATGTTTAAAGACAGCTTATTTGCTTTTTTTAATCCAGTTTTACTTCCCATTACTGGGAAGCTTATCTGAATTACAGAGAATATGTGCTATTTGCAATTAACTAAAATCCCAGAATTAAATAAATACTGAAAGTATACAAGAAAAACAACTGATTATTTAAATTTTGTGTTCAAAGTTTATTTTATCTCAGTATACAATATTAACTTTATACATGAAGAAATTATTACAGAATAAACAGACTTTATTCCTCATTAATTGATCTGCAATTGCATTCTTGCAACTATTTCAGATATGAAAAGTTTTGTTTCACAGTTATTTCTTGCATGCTAATAGTCTAGTCAGAATTGCAATAATCTGGAAAGCAGTCTCTGAACATTTCTGTGAATAAAACATAGGAATGAAAACTATTCAAAACAGAAAATTTGATCTTAAATTTTGACCATCCTGATTTACATATGACTCAAAATAAAAGACTACAAAACTGGCAAGTGCAGTAACTTTTATTTATAGTTATAAACTGAAGTTAAAAATCAGTGTTTTCTATTATGAGCAAAGATTTCTATTTAGATTGATATGTAACTAATTAAGAGCTAAAAAGCTTTCTTTAGTTGCTACGTCCTTACTGAAGATAGATGATTCTCAACAGTATTTAAAACAGATTTTGTCTTTGTACTTTTTCCTGCATGGAGTTTCATTCTTTTAATCCAAAGGACTAAGTCAGGGAGTGTGGAATGACACTGCTGAGTCTGTGCTTTCCTCTCCTAAGTGCAGCCTCTGGTAACAACCTCAACCATTTGTGTGGCAAGTAACCCAGTAGCGTAGTGGGGCTGTGCAGAAGAGATACAAGAAGCTTTGAGACAAGAGTGATGCACAAGGAGTAAACACTGTTCTGAAAATTACTAAAAAGCTATTTTAAAATCATCAAATTGTGCAAAAATTTCTAAATACATGAGTAGTAGAGAGGGAAAGAAACTAAGGACTGCTCTGAGTTCCTCTGCGTTTGACCTTCTTCTCAAGGTGAGAGTCTCCTGTTACTGCTGAGCTCTGTGGACCAGCAGCCAGTGATCAGAGAGCTGTTGCTGTCATTAATGCAGTAATGATTGCAACTGTGCCTAGGTATTTTGGAAACACATTCTTCCTGTCTCTCTTTCATTCTACAGAAGATGCAGCAGAAGTAATTTTCTTTTGTGTAATAATGAATAAAATCTCACAACTCCTGTAAAGAAAAGCAGGTTTTATTCTATCTGTGCAACCATTTCACACTGATTTTTGTATTCTTTTTCTTTTAACATGAATCAGTCAGTGGACAACTTCTGGAACTAAGGTGTTGATCACATTCTTTATTTTCTAGAATACATTTATATTGTACCCAGGAAAATTTATATTTCACTGTGCAGCAACTGAAGAGTGGCAACATTTTAATTTAGTTCCTACCTCCCACTTTGCTTCACTGACCACAAAAGGCTCAGCTTTCTAATTTAGACTCCCATGTGAATACTTGACTAGGTTCTTAATAAGAATTGTTTTATTTTTACAACCCCATAAAATAATTTAATTTTTACTCCATATTTTATATGTGGAACAGAAACAGTGAAAGACTAAGTCAAAACTACCTAATCATTTTGGGTCTCCCTGGAACTGTACTAAGCGCTACCAAAACTTTTTTTGTGACTTAGTTGTCTAGCATCACATGGGAACTGTCACAAAGAGAATCCAGGACCTGTGCTGTAGGGCACACCCTATCTGTTACCTTCATGGAAGATGGCCCATTCCCATGTGGCAGTCCACACGCTTGGACACTGTGCATACTTCATTCTCTCTGCAAACAAAGGAGCTATCTTAAAGATACCAGTCTTATTTATTATGAAACTCCAAGCTTCTCCTGGAGTGGGTCCTGCAGTGTCTAAGTGTTAAAATCTGTTTAGTATATTTAAGACTAAGAGCAAGATAATGATTACTCCCCAATGTGTTAAGAAGCTTTTACTAATAATCCAATCAGTTGATCTTAACAATAAAGATGGAATGTTATTTAGTAGTGGGAGGGTTGTATTTTCTCAATTTAATTCAAAGTGCAAATGCTGGATACTAAATCTTGGGAGCAAATTGTGAAAAATGGAAACAATTTCCATTGCCAAAATTTTCCAAATCAAGCTCATGTGTTTTTCCTCTTGAATTTAGATATGGTTAAAAATGAAAAAAAACCAAAACAAACCATCTTAAAACCTCAAGGTATTTCAGCCTCAGTTGTTTAGTGTATCAGGATGAATAATCACAATTTTCTCTCTGGGAATTGTATGACTCTCTGGGGAATTAATAGCAGGTAATTATGTAAATAAATTAATATCATAATGATATTCAGGAATTCATTAAGACCCTGCAGGAAACATAATTTTGAGTAGCAATGTTGACTTTACAACCCTAATGATATTTTAATATTTTATGTGTATAGCTGTTGGGGGATTGAATTCTTCCCTTTTCTTTCTGTGGAATTTTTCCCATTATTATGCTAAGTATTTGTGGCTACACCCTAGCTAGTAACAGTTTCTCTCAAAGGGGGTGGGGAGAGGGGGAACACTGGAAAAGGAGAGGCGGGGCAGGGGCCTGCCCTCTCACTCTCTCGGTCGCTCATGGAGTCGGAGGAAGACGGCCGGTGCTGCTACTTACCACCCTTCCCGCAATCCCAATGCTGAGAGCCACATTCCCTGCTGTCAGACATGGCACTGCTGCCTTCCCGCTTCATCCTACTGCCTCCGGGCACTCTGCCGGGCACCACGACCGACACCGTGAGGGGGGAGTCCCTCCTCCATCCCTCTCACACCGGGGCCGCCGCCGCCATCACCCCGGCCCTCTTCAGCTGCACGAAACCTGCCCTGCCTACAGCAGCGGTAACTGAGCACGGGGAGCCTGCGGCCAAAAAGGACTGGAACTGAGTTATACTGATCTGTTTTGGTATCAGTTTCTATAGCTGTTGTTGGGGTTTTTTGTTTGCCTTGTTAGATATATTAATAAAGAACTGTTATTCCTATCCCCATATCTTTTGCCTGAAAACCCCTGATTCCAAAATTATAATAATTGGAAGGGAGGGAGTCACACTCTCCATCTCAGGGAAGGGGCTCTTGCCTTTTCTTAGCAAATACCTGTCTTTCAAACCAAGACAATAGCTTAGGTTTAAAGGATTTTTGAATTGTTCCCATTTTACATCAAGTGGAACAAAACCTATATGGTTCAGAATAGGCGTTGAGGTTTCTTCTTCAAGATACAGGCCTGAAAATAATTCAGGAGCTTTGCGAATCTGTTTTAGAAATTTTTCATGTTATGTTTGGTGTCTTCGCCAAAAGGGAAGAATGTCTTTGCCAGTGAGATATTTCACACATCTCTGGAATGTTGTATTCAATTTCAGGATGTAGAGAAATGTGACACTGTTGGTGCCTTTGCTGTGATGCTGTGATGTCCCATAAAGTAAAATTTAACAGTATCCATACATCTGTGTCCCTTGTTCATGAGTCTAAAGGTTAGGGTATTAAGGTTATTAAATGGAGTTCTGGGCCAAAGAAAAACAAACAAAACCCTCCAGTCTGTACATATGTGCATTGTCAGATGTCCTATTTCAAATATTCCAATAATACAAAGTCAACAAAGTGTTGCTGTCCATTCCTGAAGTCAGTTTCCCTAGCAAAATTCAGATAATTTGGTAATATTTCTGTGCAGAAATGATGAACAGTTGTACATAGAAGTATGAGAAAAGCAATTAATTCTTGGGTTTCGGATATATGAGTGAGATGGATAGGTAGTTCTTTGTTTGTTAAGGCTTTTGCTTAAGGCTTCATTATTCAAAGTAAATTAAACAAACATAATATCCTACAACAGTGTCAGAAGATAAAAGAAAGTTTCACTTACATCCACTTACATGGGAGGGTGTGGGGATTTTTGGTTTGTGTTTATTTGCTTGTGTATATGAGTTTCGTTTGTTTCTGTTTTTAAAAGAAAAACTGCAAACATCAATACATTAAAACTCACAATTTGATAATGAAGCTCATTAATTTTTCTCGAATTTTCTTAAATTAATTTTCATGTAAATTTTCTTTCAGGTATCTAAATTTATACTTAGATATCATATCTTGCTCTACAATTTTCTGTCTTTAAGTAAACTTCCTAGGAATCAGTAGAGAATATAAGGGTATAAGGTGAACAGAAAGAGTGAGCTGATTAAAAAATGCTAGGAAATGTTTTGAGCATAGAACAAAAAAGTATAGTCAGTTCTAGTGAAAGCCTGCAACTGATGTTCCTTACTTTGAGTATGTGAGTAGTTTTCCAGAAATTTTTAGCAATACACACATAACTTAGGTGTTATATATATACACACATTTATGTAAAACAGAGAAATGTGGTTGAGGGAAGTGTATGGATAGCCACTGAAATTGGGATTTACTGCTAGCACTGATAATAATATCAAGTTCATATGAGGTCACCATCATCAGCATTATAATGTTTAGCTGATCCCACTGCTTGTTAATCCCGAGCTCTTAGGAGTTCTGGTCATTTTATAACCACAAATCTCAAAGATGAGATTCAGCAACTGGTGAATCATTTGAGGATTTCATCGTTTGTGATAAGGGAAATACCTGCTATAGCTTTAATTACTTTCAGACACTTTTTTTTCTATTCAGATGCATTTCTGTGTGAGGTGATTATGTAGGATGCTGTAGAAATCCTTTGCTTTGAACGTGTTTGTTTTTAGGGAAAAAGTAGAGTATGCAAATTGTAGTGTTACTGATTGTGCTGTTCAATTGAGAGAATTAAGAAATGTTTCTTCAAGTAAAATATTACTGCTCCCTATCACTTATTTTGACTCCCCGCAGTACACATGAAAGTACAGCAACCTGTCAAAGCTGAGCTAAAATGGAGATAACCTAGATCTGTTACTTTCTGATGCATTAATTTTTTCTCTTTATTTGCTATTTTTCTTTCCTTCTGCAACCTGTTTTCCTACCATATTTCTATCTTTTTTCCCCCTTCTTCTTGAAGTCTTCTCTTACATTATCCTTTGCCCAATCCTCTTATTCTTGCTGCTTGAGTTTGCATGATACAGTTGGGCTGGGTTTTCATAGGTATGGAGCAAAGAATGTTTCATCAGCAAAGAGGAATTGATGAAGTTCAGGTTTTGTCTTTTTTTCTTAAATGTCCCTGTGGTAAAGTAGGAACAAATTTTTGAACACTCTTTTCTCTGAAATGTGCTGTGGATTTCAGTCAGCTTGTGCAGAACCACTTTATGATGTGAATTTTTCCAGGGCCCCTGGATTTGAACTGCCCTGCAGTGCCAAACATCATTCCACTGCACTGCTGGTGGAGAGCTTCCAGCACCCAGCCAGCTCTGCTCTGCTCATTGATGGTACAGATTCCTGAAAACTCAAGTGAAAAACAGTTTCCAGATTTTCTTTTCTGTGTAATCAGAGGACTGGCAGCCATAACCAAAGCTGTCAACATCTCACTTTTGTAATCCTTCTAGTTTTTGAAAAAATTATTTGGTTTGGAATTTGGTTTTTTTTCTATAAAATAAAAAATTTAAGGTTTAGTCAGCTTCACCTTGGAATCCCAAAATAACCCCCAGTTATGTCTCCTGAAGACATATTCTGCCTGCCTGTGGATGTTTCCATATTTTATAACGGTAGTTCCGTTTCTTATTTCTGCCATTTATAGATCTATAGTACCATGGAACACAGACTCTGTACTGTTTTCACTATTGCAGTGTCAAAATAAAGCTTATTTTGGTTTGAAAGACAGGTGCCTGCTAAGGAAGGCAGGAGCCATTTTTTAATTGGAAAATGTAAACTCCCTCCCTCTGAATTATTATAATTTTGAAATTAAGGGGTTTTCAGGCAAAGATATGGGAATAGGAATAACAGTTCTTTACTAGGAAAATTAAAATTAAAATTCAACTATACAAAAAAAACACTGACAGAGTCAGAATACAACCTGACACCCTGTTGGTAAGGGTGTTGGTAGCAGTCTGATTAAATGGTGGCTGGAGTCTTCCTGGAGTGACTGATGTGGTTCTGTTGAAGCTTGATTCTTAGAAGGGTGTGGTTTTACTCTCAAGGTCTAGTAGTGGTGTAGATGGGTCTGGTTTTCCTCTGGGAATCCAGTGGAAAAAATGCTGCCTTGGTGTTCCAAATTTCAGATTTTTATTTAGGTGGGAAATGCTTCACTCCTCCCCCTGGGTGGAGCATCTCACAATGGGATAATGTAATTTTATCAGTCATGCAGTGAGACTTAATGGCCCATTAACGGAAGATATACCCCACTTGGCAGAGGATGGGTTGTGGAAGAGATAAAGAACACTGCCCTACCTGGTTTTAACAGATAGTGATAGAATACATACTTCTGGTTACATCTTGCATTGCAACCTGGAACAAGCTAGAAGCATAAATGTTTTCTCAGAAATTCAGAGACATAAATTATTTCTTCCTTTGATAAAAAGGCAAAAAATAACTATCAAGAGTATAACAGTGAGCATAAAATCAAAAAAAGTGGTGAAAAAAGTGCTAGTAATTAAAGAAAGTTATGAAAAAATTAGTAGTTCCTCCTGCAGGAAAAGAAATACCATCCTACTATTCCATGCATTGCCCTATTTTTACATCATCCTAGAAAGAGACTACTCTGAAGCAATGTTTGTACTCGTCTCTGAATAGATCATTATTTTGGATGGAGAATTCTTCACCTGAATTGAGGTGAAGAATTAATTTTCCCCTTAACTAAGTTAGATTCTCTGGTATATATGTGATGATGTTCTTCAGTGAAGTACAGGGTTTTTTTCTGTGCTTCACAGAGAGTCGAGAGACTGCAATCACCTTTTTGTTTATCTGGTTGATGATCTAACCACCATCTTTCCATCATTTTTGCTCTTTAGTTAAAGTATGAAGGCTTCCACTTTCGTTCACTTAATAACATTTCAGGCATTTCTGTGCCTCCTTATTTCAGAGATAAATTCTTTAATGCTGAGAATTTATTTTTAATCCTTTTTTGTAAAAACCATTTTCCCAAAAGGAGATTTTGTAATATTCTTTATTTGTCCATAGAATTGAGTACTATAAAAATGTTGCAAACTGTCCTATTACAGGAGACTAAAACCATTTTGGCCAGTTTTACTTACACACTACTGTTAAGCTGTGTGCTATTTAATTACAATACTTACATGAATTTATAATTTAGCTCTACCATTTTCAATTATTGATTAGAATGTAATTGTTCTTTAAGTACAGGATAAAAAATTGAGTCTGTATCTTAACTTTCCATAGCTTTCCTTCCAAATTTTCCAAACCCTTATCTTCGCTTTTCTCCAGGTTCTTTAGCTGTGCAAAGAGATTTATACTGAGTGTCTCTGCAGTGTCCTCATGTACAGTGGGGTGGCTGAAGAATATTGGTAAAGCCAAAGTGAAATTTGAAAATCACACAATTTTTGCTGAATGATTATTTATTAAAGTAATTAATTTTAAACCTTATTAGTTGGCCTGTTAGAAATACGTTATCTCTCCTATAAACCTGCCCTGTTAAATTTTGAAAATTATTTGAAGCTGAACTGAGTTTCCTCTTAAGGAGTGACAAAAATCTTGCTGAATATGTTTGAAAGCTCCATTCAATATATGTTCAAAAGCACTATTTAGAAAGGATTTGGGCACTTATTTTCTTATCTTTTTTCATTCTTATTCTTTGCTGTCCTGTGGAGCACTACCTTTGAGAAAAGTGGTTGTGGCTAATAACATTCCCAGTTGTTTTATTGCCATTTGAGCTGAAATATGAAGTAGCTTACAGAAGTCAGTGTCCAATACAAGAAGAAAAATGGTTTATAGAACAGAGAATTTTGGAGTTGGGCTCATGAGACAGCGTTTTACAGATAAGCAAGCAATTTTGATCATTTTCCAAGTTTGGGTTAAAGAAAAAGCATGATATCTGGCAATAACATTTAAATTATTTAATGAGATTAATAATCTGAAAAACTTGTTTAATTTATATAGGTATTTACACTTTTTTTCTGGAAAAAAATAGTTTTGCAAGTAGGTTTCTTATTGTAAAATTCTAATTCTATTTATTTTTTTAGCCAGAGATTCACTCCCTGTTTAAAAAAAATCTGCTATTAGAGATGTGGATCTAAATTATACTTTTAAATCCTATTGGCCAGAAATGGAGATTTTACAGAAATTGTGTATCATTTTCAAGGTCCTGTAACTTGATTTTTCAGTCTTGTAATAATGGATTTTGGCCTGGTATTTGCATTATCCACAAAGCGTGCATTACTGTTCCCCATTTATTTAAATGAAGGCTGTGTTTAAAAGATACTGTTCTGCTGGAGACTAAATGGAACGTGTTTTATTAATCTGGGACTGACTTACTCTCTGTTGACTATGTTTATGCATTCAGCAGAGTAACTGATTCATATAGCAATAGGAACCCTTGAAATATGCCAGGTACCTGCTGGGATCAGCTCCCCTTCTGAAAAAGGACTGGTAAAGCACAAGTCAGGGTGCAAGGTTTGGAGAGCTACAAAAAATAGTTTTGTGTTTGAGAATCTTTTTCATCAATAATTTAAGTAATTTTAATGCCTTCCTATAGTCAGCTTTCTTTGACCATAACACTTCTAGGAAATTAAAAAAAAAAAAACAAATAAGCCCAAACCAAAACAACCAGCAAACCTCTATAGTTAATAGGGTTTTGATAAGATTATACCAAGCATAAAATTAAAACATTCCCAAATGGAATTTGGTTTGCTCTTGAACTATGGAGCATTACCTTGCAAGCTCAGTAAAACATACGTTTTTAAAGGAAACAAAATTTTTATTCCCTCCATGAAGTTCTGTGACTCCTAGAACAAGAAAACAGGCCGCTGCTCAGCAGGATTTTTTTGTCGTCATTCAGTGTATGCTTTCCTTTGTCTTCACTTCAGCTCAGAAGAGAGAACTGTTCACTTCCTTATACCACTCAAACATATAAGTACTTCAAAGACACTAATTAATGTCTCTTACTAACTCATTTTGGAGTGCCGTCATCATCATTTAGCACATCAGTAGCTTCAGCACAAAAAAATTAAGGTGAATGTAACTATTAACATGCTATAATTCTGTGAGTCCACCAAAGAAGGGATCCTGTGCATCTTCCTAACATCTACCACCACCTGGGTCTACTATGCATGGTACAAAATAATTATTCTTCTAAGAACTATTTTTTGAATAAGTAGTGTCTGAGCATGTAATTAGCCATTTCTATAACTGTAAGCAAAAAAGCAACTTAAATTTTATCTCTTTCAATATTTTGATGACTATAGTAGTTTGCAACAATAATCCTTATTCTTTGTTTTTTTACTCCACTATTGATACTTATTATAGGATTTTATATGTATTTCATCAGATGCCAACCATATAGGCATTAGAACTGGTTTGTTTTTTTTCTTCTTTCCCGTAGGCATTTCCTGGAAATACAAACTCTGACAGTGTGGTCCGACATGATTTACAACATCCAGTTATTGCTCGCTATGTAAGGATAGTTCCTTTGGACTGGAATGGAGAGGGCCAAATTGGGTTAAGAATTGAAATCTACGGTTGCTCCTACTGTAAGTTTTTCCATGATGATCCTTTTGTTTCTCCCCTAAATAAAAACTCGCTTTGAATTTTGGATTAAATCTAGATGTCAAAGACTTTTACCTTAGTTCCAGGATTGCTAGTCGTCTTACCCAGGGCTTCATGGAATATTTCTTGGAGCTTCAATTTTGAGTTGATAGGTTGTTCTTCTCTGGAAGATGCAACGTTGGAATTTCCAATAGTGCTTTGAAATTACTCCTTTTCATCTTCATGTTTTCTGTTGTAGAAGGCTTTGGCTATTGTACAAGCTTGATTGGGACATTTGAGGAAGTGATTGTATTCAAACTAATGTCATGTTGGGTCTTGAGAGATAAAATGGAAACAGGACATTAATTTATTGCCTGGTACAAGAGCTAAAATTAAAGCAATAAAGAAGAATTATATCAGAATAGCTCAGATTGTCTAAACATGTTTTTCTGAGATATTTCATTGAGTATTTGACTGTGACTTCAGAATTTCTTCTGAAATATGGCTGAGCAACAGTACAAGTGCTTCCATAGTTAAGAGCAGACCTGATAATGCTTTAAGAAATTAGTTTCTAATGCCCTTCCTTCAATTCAATCCAGCCAGTGCTTAAGTCTGTGAACCTGCAAAATTTAGGTTATGATATCCTATGTCTATGCATTTTTTGGGCAATATCCTGGATTTGTTGGTATTTTACCTGGAATATGTTACTTGAGATTTGTCTTTTAATAATTAGACTTTAGAATACAATGAGGAAGACTCAGTGGGTGACATAAGACCTATTGGAGCCCTTTGCCATTCTGACTAGCAAAAAAGCTGTGATTTCAGTTATTTTTTTTGTTTGATAAGATAGTCAAAGGACCCAATACTTTCATTCAGCACCAAAAGAACCATGAAGAACACTATTTTTATATTATTTTTCTTATTTCCATACAATACATGTTTTTAAAATGTATATTGAATCAGAGAATTTCCCAACAGCTGCAGGAACTTAGTTGAGGAATCAAATCAAACTTGTTTTGGTATTGGTGCTGCCGTACTGGGGGTACACATGGTTGTTTGAAATATTTGCAAAAATACAAAAGCAGGACCTGTTGCAAT
>VZTT01000082.1:3127-16919 GCA_013400855.1 Buphagus erythrorhynchus
CGGGGCGGGGCCGGGGCTCCGCCACCTGAGGGACGGGGTGGGGCAGGGCGGGGGCTCCGCCACCTGAGGGGCCGGGCCGAGCCGTGGGGCGGCCCCGGCGGAGCACGGCCTCCTCCGGAATAACGAGCAGAGCCGGGGAGCTGCTGTGGAGAAACTTCAATTGAATTATAGGCGGGTGGGCCGAACCCCTGGGAAACTGGGCTTGGGCGCGGGTGCTGCTTCTGGCCCCATCTCGCTCTTGCCTCGCGAACAGGAAAACACGAGAGGCTGCCTCTGTAGCTGCCTCTGCTGTAATGCTGAGGCTGCAGCCGCTTGGAGAGACCTGTGTCCAACAGGCAGTGTGGGAACTCACTGAGTGAAAGAGGAACAGCAGCAAGGGTGACTCCGGTACTGCAGGCTGCCCTTCACCAACTGGAGAATGTTTAGAGAGTGTGAATTAAATAATCACCGTTGTGCTTGGGATCCATGTCACCGATGGATGTTTTGTGTGACAAACCCGAGCAGTTCACTGCAGGTCTGGAGGATGACAAAATCCTTTATCTCTTTTTGCAGCTGGCAGCTCTAGCAGTAGGTAATGAAAGCTAATTACTGCTGGTTTAAATTATGCTCACAACATAACTGCTCAGCTAGAAAATATTTTTACTAGCAGAGATGTGAGAGTAGAATTGGCCTCTGTATCACCCACAAACAGGATTGTTTATTTCCACCATTTTTTTAGGACTGGGGAGCCAACAAAAGTTAATTTTGCACATGGTTTTGGCCCAATGAGTTCTGAACTTGGCTTGGAAACCTCTTCAGGGAGTTGTTTCAGGTACCAAGGATTGAAGAGAGGTTGGAAGGGAGGAAGTGGTGCAGCTTTGCACCATGTTGTCATTTCCTAAGTCCTAAAAATGTAAGCAAGTTTATCCTGAAGCGCTTTAATGGAGTCAGTTTCAGACTGTCTGTAAGAGCTGAGATTCTTCTCAGTGGAGAAAGTTACGAGGACACAGCCAGCTTCAGATGTGGGTAGTCCAAAAGAGAAGTTGTTTGTAGCATTTTTTTTATGGGCCAGTTCAAGTTGTGTGAATTTCAGCTGTTGCTGGGAGAGACCCAAGCAGGAGAGATCTACAGTGGAGAAGAAACACTGAAATGGGATGAGTAAGGTGATGCCAAATACTCACTCCAGCTGCCCTGGAGAACCAGGAGAGGTACTGGGGAGCTCCTGTGAACTCATTTACCCTGGCAGTGGTGCAACTGCAGAAATAACAGCAAGGTGTAACTCAGGAAACAGAACATGTTTCTCCTCATGCAGCACAGGCATGACCCAGACTTCATGTAAAAAAGCTGCAAATGGAGATTTGTTCCCAATTTATGTTCTGTTTGCTGTTTCCCCAATGGGCTGGTCAAAATGCTGTTTCAAAAACACCTGCAAAGATGAGGTGCAGGAGGAGTAAAACCAGCGTGGGGCTTCTCAGTCTTTCACTTTGCCGACCTTTTGGGTGGTGTTTGCTGTGCAGATGGTGGCAATTCCAGGAGGGGTGTTCACCATGGGCACCCACGAGCCCAAAATCCAGCAGGATGGGGAGGGCCCTGCCCGGAGAGTCCACATTGACAGCTTCTACATGGACCAGTACGAGGTCAGCAACCAGGACTTTGAGAGATTTGTGAATTCCACAGGCTACATCACTGAGGTAAGGCACAAGGGCATCCAGGCTCCTCTCAGCCTCAGAAAATCCCAGCTGGAAACACAGGCTTTTCTTTTTGAAGAACATCACAGTACTTGTTTGGGATTTGCATACTCCAGTATTTCTGATGAAATTGTGGGGAGAAGAAATTGTCTGGCCTTGCTGTCCTGGGCTGAAAGGACAGTCAGGTGTTCGTTGCTGTGTTTAGTAATTGTCACCTGAACTCATCTCTACTCTGCAGCCTGGGTGATACCAGCAGGTCTCTACAGCGGTTTTTGGGGTGGTTTACTTGTTTTTTTTTTGACATTTGGGTCCTGGAGCTCTTTGTACCAGTAAAACCAGGTTAGATTTTCTTTATTTTAGAGAAACTTGGAGCAGGGGTTTAACCAACTGAGATGGCCAAGGACTCTGCAGCACAGCTCCTTGCTGGTGACAGAGAGCCCTGTGCCTAAGGAGGAGACAATAGCAACTGCAGTGATAATGGTGTGCATGTTCCTGGGAACAATGGACTAAGAATATGTTGAGGTTCCTCCCAGAAAGGAGCCACCTGTGCCTGAGGCTCAGATCCCTCCTGACAGCAACTTTGACAAAACCCTGACAGCCCTTTCGGGCAAATGAAAGCCTCGGTAATGAGTGGGTCTCAAAAGAGGCACTTTGCAGAATTCACTTGATGAACTGCTTCTCATTTGGAAGGCAGGATCCTTCTGGTTGGATGAAGAGCTTCTTTTATCTGCTCTTTCTGTTTCTTAGCTAGATAATTATGAAAAAAAAAGGCAATTTAACTATTTGGAGTGGAACAAAGCTTGCTTGTTGCAAACAGCTGCTGGGATGAGCACGTGTATGATGGGGTTAAATGTGGAATCACAGAACATCCTCAGCTGGAAGGGACCACAGGGATCATCAAGTCCAACCCCTGGCTCTGCACAGACACCCCAACAATCCCACCCTGTTCCTGAGAGCGTTACCCAAATGTTCCTGGAGCTCTCAGGTAGAACTGCATCACGTGGGCTCTGTTTCAGACTTCATGGCTCAGCTGGTGTAGCTGAGTGTTCCACTTACACCTCCTCCCTTCTTCTTCTCTTGGCAGAATGTATTGTGATTGATCAAAATTATTTGTAGGTTTTATTCTTTTGGATTTATATAATGCTAGATATAACGATTGAGTTACTTTTTATTGTTGTAGCAGCACTTTGAAACATGGTGCTAGTGGTGGTGGATCAGTAAGTGACAAGGCTCAATCTTTTATTGTGATTCCCAAAGGAAAAATAAGAGGAATGAAATGTGCCTTTTCATATTAGATTGATGACTGTAGCAACTGAAAGCAGCTGGGACAATCAGAACTGCATTTTTAATTAATAAAAGTAAAAACATGTGCAGAAGCTCAGTGAGCTGCCATCTGCCCAGTGGCTGCTGAACAAAAACAACATCCAGAGAAAAAAATCCCTTATTTTCTGTTCAGCTTCCTTGAAAGAGAGCTCAAATTCACTATTAGAATTTGTTTGGTCAAAGATTAGACTTGATGATCTTGGAGGTCTTTTCCTACCCTAATGATTCTCTGAATTTTCTTATCTTTGATAAAGCAAAGCTGGAAATGTTGAGTGTGGTTCTAAGAATAGCATTCCTTTGATGAATAATAATGAATGATAATGGTTGAATCCTTTGTTCTTTCCACAGGCAGAGAAGTTTGGTGACTCCTTTGTGTTTGAGGGGATGCTGAGTGAAGCAGTGAAGGCTGACATCCACCAAGCAGTGAGTAGCACAGCAGGGGGAAACTCCCTGAGCAATCCCTGGGCTCTGTTTAAGAGGTCAGCAGGGAAAACGAAACTCTGTGATGTCCCCAAAGCCAGGTGCAAAAATGGGGATTATGGGGAGGTGTTTGGCCTGGAATCATGGACTGAAGTGGGGAGGATTTGCAATCTGTTCTCTGTCCTTTTTCTTTAAAAAACAGTTCAAAACATCTATTCCTGATTGACAAAAGTTGGTATGAACCCCTTGTTGTCTCTTTTTGCCCCCTACCTGAGAAGTTCAGGCTGTGCCTGTAAGATTCCTTATGCTGTGAATGGCTGGAGTTTATGATGTTTCCTCCTTCTCTATAGAAGATCCTGTGTTCAATTGCTGCTTTTCCAGCTCCCCTCATCCCCCTGGGCACCACAGTGATCCTGGGAGGGGCAGTGCTGACTTTGCTGGAGCTGATCCAGTTTTCCTGTTGGGTGGAAATGAATACTGGTTTAAAAAGAAAGAAAGTTCTGTAGTAAATCTTCCCTGCCCTCCCTTTCATCTTTTTCTGTTGTGAATGTGTTGCTGAGCCTTCCTCAGGCTTCATTTACTCCTTAAGAGGTCAGGTCCCCTTTGCAGCTCTTGGCAGATAAGCAGATTGTGTCCTGTCATCTCCTGGATGAGATGATCTGCTCTGAGCACAGGTTTGGACAAAATCACCTCCTTAGGTTCCCTCCTGTCAGAATTATCCTCAGCTCTGATGGGGCACAGTTTGATTTTTGTTTTCAAGGGGCAGCCCAAGAGATGGGAGGTTTCAGGAAGCCGTGTGTGAGTGTGTGCTGTGAGGGATTGGCAAAGAACGTGGGATTTGGGTTCCTCCTGCCAGGGAAGGAAGATTACAAGTGCAGTTTGTAATCTTTTAATTCAGGACTAACATTTGTGCACTGTGAGAGATAAGGGTAAATTGCAGTTCCCACCACCAGCATAACTGATGCTAAATCCATCCATGGATTTTTTCTGCCTTCATAAAAATAATAAAAAATACAAGTAAAAAAATGAATGGCTCATCCCATCTTCCCAGCAGTCAGTATTGGAGAAATTCCTTTTCCTGTGAGGCAGAAATCCCTAAATCAGGTTCTCTGTTTTAAAACAAATAAACAAACTAACCCCAAGAATGTTGCTGCAAGCTCAGCCTTGGCAATTTTGTAAACACAGTTTTGTTGGGAGCCACTTTCCTGAGTGTGTCAGCCAAATTTCCAAGTGTTGGCTGCAGTGCTCACAGGACAAGTGTTATGCCAGAGGCCTGGAATGGAGCCCAACTGGTCTTTTTTGGCTGCTGCTTTATGAAGTTTTTCTGGAGCTGTTAAAAGTAAACTTGCTGTTCAAAGTCACCTTCTTCAATCATAACTATCAGATGAAAAGCAGAAATAAGATACAAATATTGATGTGTTACTGGCACTGAAAATCCCTCCAACCAACCAATGGGAGAAAGGATTGTGGTTTTCCTTTGCCTCAGTGGCCCAGGAGTGTTTTGGCAAGGTTTTATCCAGGTGAAGCACAGGGATGTGAAATGCAAATGTGAATATAGGGGAGGACCAACAGGAATGTAAATTTTTTAAGCAGTATTTCCCATGCAGTGAAATAACTGGAGAAAGGTGAAAGTGGAGGTACCAAATGAAATAGTTTATAACAGAAATGATGAGCTCTGTGTGTGTCTGTTGGAGATTTTGCTCTGTTTGGCCACGTTTTTCTTCTTCAGTTCTCAAAGCAGATTTCTCAGAGCCTCAAAGCCATTGGCTGAGGGCAGAGCTGGTGCTGGTGCAGCTGCTGCAGGAGTGACCCAGCTGAGCACGTAGGGTGATTGTTGGAGCTCTGGGTGTGCCTTTCCTGGAGGTGAGGTGGGCTCCCAGATAGCCAGGAATGTGGGCTGGCCTCAGCCTCTGGAAGGGAAGCAGTAAAAAGGGGTGTAGCAGCCAGTGATGGAATTGTTGCAGATTTCTGGGAGCTCAAGTTTTAGTTTTGGCCTCCAAGTTTGTGGAGGTCACGTGGCAGAGAGGGGGGAATTGAGTGCTGTGCCAGATGAGGGTGTTACTGATGGAACTGGGGAGGAAAAGGATTCAATTGGAAAAGGATTTTGTAGGATGAGGGAGGAAGGTCCTTTGAAGCTGAACTGCTTTGTGTGGGCTTAACAAGTTTTGAGAGCTTCACATCTTAAATTCTTCACATGCAGCCTGGAGAGGAGAAGGCTCTGGGGAGACCTTGCAGCCCCTTCCAGGGCCTAAAGGGGCTCCAGAAGAGATGGAGGAGAACTTTGGAAAGGGCTGGAGGGGCAGGACAAGGGGAATGGCTTCCCACTGCCAGGGCTAGATGGGATATTGGAAAGGAATTGTTCCCTGGCAGGGTGGGCAGGGCAGGCAGGGCTGGCACAGGGTGCCCAGAGCAGCTGGGGCTGCCCCTGGATCCCTGGCAGTGCCCAAGGCCAGGTTGGACATTGGGGCTGGAGCAGCCTGGGACAGTGGGAGGTGTCCCTGCCATGGCAGGGGTGGCACTGGGTGGGATTTAAGGTCCCTTCCAACCCCAAACCATTCTGTAATTCCATTTTATTCTGAAGGGATTTGAGAGCTCTTGCCAATCCCTGTAGGAGTTTCCCTTGCTGTCCAGGTACCATGGAAAAGGGAACCAAGATGGCACAACAGGAGGGAAGCATCAGTCTCTGCTCTTGGAGAGTGGTGGGACATTGTTATTCTTGGCTTGTGGAAAGCAAAAAAATTAATTTTTGCTTCAAGGCCAGATAAATTCTGCACTGAAGAGCCTGAGAGCATACAAATGTGTGTGCTGCCTTTGTCTGTAAGGGTATGGAATTTTGGGTCTGGAATGCAATGGAATTGGCTCCCTGGCAGCTCAAGCAAACACGAAGTTCTGGCCAATCCAGAACTATGGGATGCTACTTTCATCCCTGTTTGTATGGAAATCTCTGCAGTGGCCTGGAGCTGTGCAGTTTGCCTATTTCAGAATTACCCCAAATTGAAACATTTTGCATTTCAGCTGAACATCTCCAAGTGCTGCTGAGAGGAGCCCTGGTTGCAGGTAGGACAGCAGTGCCAGTGTGGGCTGGGTGAGCTGTTCCTTGCAGCCCCCAGTGCTTCAGCTACTCCCTGCAAGGAGCTGGAAGATGGAGCTATTGAACTGTTCATCTGTGGGTTTTTGTGCTCTACTCCCACTGCTGGGATAAAGAAGGATGTGCGGGAATTCTCCCTGGGAATTGCCAGGAATATTAGCCTGTGTTTATCAGAACTGCAGCATTAAAGCAGGGCAGGGTTTGTGCCTCAGGCTGGGGATAAATCCCTGCACATCTCATTTCCTTACAGCTCGTGTACACTTGGTTAGTGGAAAAAATGCCCAGTTGGAGTGCAGATTTAAGTGTTGGCTGGAAATTAGACTTCCAGAGGTGTCTGCCTTCATCAGGAGTATCAACTCCTCAAAAGAAGCTTCTTCTGATTCCAAAACTTGCACTTAATGAATCTGAGTGGATTTTAGCATCACATATTCGTGGTTATTTTTCTTGGAGGATTGACAGGGCTGTGAAGTTTTACAGTGTCTGAACTGAAGTTCAATGTCCTTTCCTTATGCAAAGAAAAGGTCCCTTCATAAAACTGCTTGTTTCCAATCAAGTCTGAAATATTTTTTGTAGCTGATGACTTACAAAGTAAAATTAAATATATTTTAAAGCTGCTGCCTTTCCTTGGTGTGCAGTTCCAAACTGCTGTAAAATACTGGATTTTAAGGCAGACAATATCAATATTCAATATTAAACAAACCCCCTTGTTGCTCCTGTTTCTGAGCTCATGAGGGAGACCATTAACATTAGAAATTAAGAGTGAGAACAGATTCTTCTGTAATTAGAGCTTTGGGGGAGCTGGGACTTTTAATTGATAGAATAAATAGCATGGGAATTGCAGGAGCTGGCAAAATCAGGTATTCAGAGTCCCAGGCTGGCTGGGCTTGGAAGGGACCTCTGGAGACCCCACCCCTAATGCAGGTGTGAGTTACAAATACTCTGCTAACTGTGGGTTTGGGTCTGTGTGTGACAGGATTTATCCTCAGTCCAGGTCCATAATTACAGCAGGTTTGTTCTCTGCAGGGACAATGAAGTGGATCCATTGTACAGTAATTATTTTTATTTCTTAAACTTCTCACCCTACTAAAAATGTTCCATTTTCTGTCTGCCTCATTCTTCAGTAGTTCATCAATCAGTGCTCAAGGTCTAGGATCTGGCTTAGAGGAGGAAAAACTGTCAGAGATTTATGTGTATCTGCCTTATATGGATAAAATAAAACCCCATCCAAAAATCATGTTCTTTACTGAGTAACAGATAGTTTCTCACGTCCTATCAATGCTAGCAAATCCTTTTGCATATTAAGGATGTACAGAGCTCAACACCATCTGATTCAAAGAAGTGGTAACCTATTCAGTCAGCTTCTGAACTGGAGTGTTTTTCTAAGAACCTGCCACTTAATAAATGATTCTTAAAGTGATTTCCAGACTTGGGCTACTTTTCACTCAAAATCTCTTTTCACACAGTTAATTCTGAAGTTCTTACTTTGCAGTCACTTTTGTTTTTTTCCAGCTGTTTATCTTGACCTGGTGTAAGGCTTTGCTGTATTAAAATAGCATTAGAATGCTGTAGCAAAAAAAAAAAGATATTTGGTGCCCTGTGTCTGGACAGCAGCATGAATTTGTCATCATCTTGAGGGCCTGACTTGAGGTTCAAATGTACAGCTTTGTTATTTCAGAGGACTTGCTACTTGATGGAAATGTTGGAGTCTGAGCCAAGATGAGCTACTCTGTGGAGTTTATTTTTAGTAATTTTTCAAATACATAAATCTGATTTGAATTTGAGATTTGCTCCTCAAGTGGAAGTTGTTTTTCTCGAACGTGGCCTGTTTCATGTTAGTACAAGACTAATAAATGTTTTTATGGCCATGGGCTGGGTGGCTTTGGGGTGGATTTTGGGGGTGTTACTGCAGTAACTGCTGACTTTTTTGCCTCCTTGGTGATGTTCCCCACTCTCATTTTCTTTTCTACATGGATTTAGGAAGGAATTTTCCTCAAGGTAATTGTGAAGTAGTTTAAAAATCTTGACATCATGAGGTAATGGAACAATTAAAGTTAGGCTGTGCCAGCCTACTTGGAGAGGAAAATGGAATACTTAGGGGGAGTTCTCTGCAGGCTGTTAGTGGGAGTTCAGCTCTGCAAATTGCTCCGCCCAGCACAGAGCTCGTGGGTCAGAATTAATTCTTCGAGCTCTTCCCAGTGTCATCCACTGGGCTCTCTTTTCACACTGCTCTGAGGCTGTAAGGAGCAGAACAGGGAGTCCTTAAGGTTTAATCCTGGAGGGGAGAGCTGGATAATCCCCGTTTCCAGCTGGATCAGACCAAAACAAGCCTTTGTGCCTCTGCTTTGCTCTGGGAAGCGTTTCCCTGTGCATGAGGGTGTGAGGATTGCAGGGCAGGTGTGGGTACCCTGGGACAGGTGACATGCTGCAAGAATTAACCTAAAGGAAGGGGATTGTCCTCTGATCCAAGATCATTTCAGCAGCATCTGCTGCTATTTTGGCAGCAGGAATCTGTTGCCAGTGCACAGAACATGTTTTGGAGGGAAGCGGAACGTGAAGTGTTATGAAAGTAACTAAGCTCATTATTGGCAAGGGAGGACTTGGCTGTATTAACTGTGAGGTTGTAATATCTCTGTCTAATTAGCTCTTCTGCTAATTAGATTTAGAGCAATTAAAAGCTTTAAAGACTTGTGAGAAGTTCTGTGAGAGACCCGTAGATTTCAGGTAGGAGATTTCTGGAAGGAGCAACTCAGGGTGGGTTCACTGGAGCCAGGGGCTGCCTTAGATGAGTCTCCAGGTAATTCTTGCAGGCTCTCCGTGCTCCCTCCCTGTTATCCCTGTCCCAGCACTGGATTTGGGACTGCTCTGGAGCTCTGGGTGCTCTGCAGAGCCTGGCAGCCATTTGGTGCTCAGCAGAGCCACAACCAGGAGCTGAGCACACTCAGTGCTCTCCTGTGGAGAGACATTTTTCTTGGGTTAAAATAAACCAGCCTGATTGAAAGCATCTGCTTTTTCTTTTGCATCACAAAAATGTTTTCCCAAATTAAAGTCGTCGAAAGTGTAAATCTTTGCAGTCTCCTGCAGAGATGTTTTTATCTAAAACCCAGCAGTTTAATTTACAAAAATATGTTGTGCTTAGAAACTGTCGAAATCTTTCTTGTGATCTTTCAGATTTTAGCTTTAGCAAATGGTTCTGCTGCTCTTTTATTTTCCTTAAATAGCTGTAAAATGCTAATTTTGGATTTCTGTCCTATTTTCAGTATAGTTTAAAGGTCAAACCTCAATATGGGCAAGGAATTGGTTACATCAAACTAGTTCTAAACCTCTTGACTGTTGTATCAGTTTAGCAGCTCCATCACTCTGAAGCTTCAGTGCTGTGAGAGTTGAGCAGAATATCTGCAGAAAGGTCTCATTTTGGGCTTCGAATGCTCAGTAACAGAGCTGTAATTCCCCATGAGAGATCAGATACTTCTCATGCTTTTTGCCAAGGGTAGTGGCTCTGCTTGGGCTGAGAATGCCCTTTGTTAGACACTGAGCCAGAACTGGAGTTGGCATTGTTTGATGTGCTTGTGGTGCTGGGGAGGTCAGAGGGGGTCTGTAAAAACTGCCATTGCCTGGGAGGGGGCAGAGAGGGTCTGTAAAAACTGGCATTGCCTGGGGGGGTGTCAGAGGGGTCTGTAAAAACTGGCATTGCCTGGGGAGGGGTCAGAGAGGGTCTGTAAAAACTGGCATTGCCTGGGGATGTCAGAGAGGGTCTGTAAAAACTGGCATTGCCTGGGGATGTCAGAGAGGGTCTGTAAAAACTGGCATTGCCTGGGAGGGGTCAGAGAGGGTCTGTAAAAACTGGCATTGCCTGGGAGGGGGCAGAGAGGGTCTGTAAAAACTGGCATTGCCTAGGAGGGGGCAGAGAGGGTCTGTAAAAACTGGCATTGCCTGGGGAGGGGTCAGAGAGGGTCTGTAAAAACTGGCATTGCCTGGGAGGGGGCAGAGAGGGTCTGTAAAAACTGTAAAAATGCATTGCCTGGGGTGTTCCATTGAGAGCACAGAATGTGTGGGTCACCAGCAGGCTCCTGGGAGCATCCTTGTTCTTTTGGTGCTTAACACTGAGGTGTTCCTTTGGCAGGGAGGGTTCCACACCCTGTGTGTGAACACCTTCCCAGCCTGGGGGAGTCCTGCAGCTCCTCAGGCATTTCACAGCCCTTCCCCAGGGCTCCCAAAAGCTGTGGGCTCTGCTGCTTTAGTGCAGGATTGCTGTTGATTTACAGGGAGCTTTTAGATACCCAGATATGCTGTAGGCAAAATCTGTGTGTGCTGAGAGGGGAAAAGAGGGAAAGGCTGTCAGGGGAGAGTCAGAGCACAGCCTGCTGAGGTGCTCTAAACTCAGAGTAGTGTGTGTTTGGGCACTTCAGCTGATTCTTTCCTACTGAAATATCCAAGTGAGTGATTTGGTGTGTAGCTTGGACTTGAGTTTTCTCAACAATTTACATGTGACATAGATAATCTTTCTTCCCACACACGTGTAATTACATGTTCTGAAGGATGCAGCTTCCCCCTAGAAGCTGCTGTTAAAATTGTTTGAGGAGATTGATTCTGGGTCTCCTCAATACCAGCTTGCAGTGACTTTTTGGACTTTGCTCTGAAGGTTTGCTGAGTTAAAGGGTAGCACTCTTGGCACCTTTCCTTCCTCTCTGAATAACACCTGACAAAGTTGGCCTAGGACTAACCAGCCTCTAGGTGGTTTACCTCCTAAAGCATTCCAGGCTTATTTCCTTTGATTTTTTGTTCTTTATAGACATTATCTCTGTAATAGGAGTATTTTGGCAGCTGCTGGAATAAACCCACTGTTGATGGGTGGCATAAATGTTCCTTTTTTTGCCTCAGTGAAGGCCCCAAAAGAGAAATAAGTATTTCTAAGTGAACATGAATCAGAACAGAACAATTAAACATGACCTCCTCTGCTCTGAAATAAGCATTATAGAATAAATCTTTAAAGAATGCCTTCCAGGAAAAACTCCTTGGTGCTGAAGCACCAAATTTGGGATTTCTGGTTTGAGAGAACTACTCAATATCTGCATTGCTACAGAGGATTTTGGCTGGGTGATGTTTCCCAGCAAACCAGCTGGGGAAAAAAAAAAAAGAGGCTTCATGCTTCACTTCCCTTGTGTGGTTCTTCTGTCTCCACCTTCTGGAAGCTGAGAGCAAATAATTTAAAATCAGCTTAGTGGGTTAATGACCTGGAAAGCAAATGTGTTGCAAGAAGTGTGTTTGACCTGCAGCTAAAGGGCATCATCAGAGGGTTGTTCCAGTGATCTCAAAACACTGAGTCCAGGCAGCAAATAATGAGGGTAAAAATGCTCTTTAGGCCAAAGTTGTAATTTTTTTTTCCTCTCTGCAGATTGTATCAGACTGAAGTCAGCCAGGAGGTGGAATTCATACAGGCACAGACTGGTTTGGGTTGGAAGGGATCTGGTGGTTTTTCAGAAAATCCCTTAGCTGGGAATTTGCTCTTGTCCTTTTTCAGGTGGCAGCTGCTCCCTGGTGGCTGCCTGTGAAAGGAGCCAGCTGGAGGCACCCTGAGGGCCCTGACTCCAGCATCTCCAGCAGGTGAGCCATGAACAGCCTTTCCATCCTAAAACACACTGCTGGTGCTGCCCCTGTGCCTCCCACCACGACTGGGGCTGCAGCAAAGGGGTTTTATTTACTCACCTGTTTGCTGCTGCTTCTGGGACTGTTTTCCCACCTTGTAACGTGTTGCATGCAGCATTCCATGGCCATGGTCAGTGATGTGGGGCACAAAGGTCTGTCAGGACCATGCTGGTTGAGCCTCAGTGTTTGCTGTTCACATTTGTGTACCAGCAGTGAAACACTGCAGATCTTCCAAGGGTCAGAAACACCAGTGCTCACCTGGGTTTGGAGGGAAAGAACAAATCCTCACTGTGTGCACACTCCAGGAGTCTGGATAGGGTGAACTCTTCCATATGGGATTTGGAAGCCTCTTTCTTTGGCAACACAATTAAGAGCTTTTTTTACTGTATTCTCACTCTGTGGAAAATCAGTTGTGACTATATAGACCCTCTAAATGCTTTGGAAAACTCTGTTTTTTCTTACAGTTAGTGCCACACTTTGCCTGCACAAATCCTGAAACTTGCTGATCCTTGTCTTTATGCAACTGCTTTCCATTCTGAAGTGAGATGAATTTTAGGCTTAGAAAATCAAATTACTGTCTTCATTTGGGACCTGTAGCATTGCAACTGCTCCTTCTCTAGGCAGGTGTCAAGGAAGTTGGCACTTCATTAACTAGTGAAAGTTTCTAACAGCATTTTGAAATCAAATCAGACTCTCTAGCCTAGATCTAGTAGGTTTTTGAGTCCTCTAAGGACAGGACTTTGTTAGTGCACCATCATCTGATGGCTGAAGTGCTCAGTAACGAGTTGTCTGCTCTCCAAGGGCAAGGAAAGAATTATCTGAGGCAAAAATAGAGATAATAGCTGGAGGCATTGTTAGGGGGAGCCAGGAATTGAGGTCAGAGCCAGCAGACAGGAGCTGGAAACCTGCCATGAAATTCTGGGCTTGTGCAAGGGTGGTGCAGACCTGGCCTGGCACAGCTGCTGGGAGCCTGGCACGTGGAAGTGGCCCCATGGATTAACAGGGATATGTTGGATTCTTAAATGGGGCAGGAAAGAGAAGTTTATAGAAAGTTCCTTTCTCTCCTGGACCCTCAGCTCTGGAAGCATCTTGGTCTATTGGAGGCTTGGATGGGGAGGATCCTTTCTGCAAGAATGCCTGGGCATTTTTTCTGCCTTTTTCTGGAGAAAGAGACAAGGATTTTAATGTCAGTCCTGGAACCAAACCCCACTAAAGAAGGGAGCTCTTGTGTAAACTGGACTGCTTAAAGCACCCAAGGAAAATCACTTCCCAGCTAAATTTCTGCAGTTGAGTTTGCTGGACAGGCTGCTGCAAAAACTGATGTTGGTAAGACTCTTCCTCATGTCACTTCTTCAAAACTCCACAGCTGACAGCAAGGACAGGACCCAAAGCAGGAGAAGAGCCACAGGGGATTGAAGAACAATCACCATTAAATTGCAATGTGCATTTTCCTGTTGAGAATCCTGGCTTCTGGCTGGTTTGCCAGGCTGGTTTGGCAGTGGTGATGCTGCAGGTTTTCAGTGTTTTCCTTGGGGTCTGCCAGCACCCAGGCTCCCACTGAGGGCAGAGTGTGGACAGGTCTCTGCTGCCTCCTGGGTGCTGCAGAGAAAGCACAAACCATAAACATATTTAACTGAACCATAAATATCTT
>VZTT01000084.1:3403-25387 GCA_013400855.1 Buphagus erythrorhynchus
TATATATTTGATTCTTTTCTTCTTCTCTACAGCCAAGGATGGTGATTACTGGAGATTGCTCGTGCCTGGAAATTACAAAGTTACAGCCTCAGCACCAGGCTATCTAGCAATAACTAAAAAAGTGGCTGTGCCCTTCAGCCCTGCTGTTGTGGTAAGTGCTCACGTGTGTTGGTTTATTATTTATTATACATTTAAAAGGTCCCTTTTTCCCTTGTGGTAGCAGGAGGTGATTTTTCAGAATATTCTAGAACATGCTAATTTAGAATGTCTGGAAATTACTCTTCCAGTACTTGATGCACCAGCCACTGAGAATAATCTCATTGTATACTCATTTAATCTCTTGGCATTCTTATTTATAATAAAAAGACAGAGAAGGGCAGTACTGAGATACTTAAACACGTTATTGGTACATGTCTGAATAGCCAATCTTAACAGCACAAAATAAAAAATAAGAGATGTTGAGGTTTTGATTGAGACATATTTTTAATTTAATTTGTCAAATGAGTACCTGCTTAGGTTAAAATCAGTGGTCAGCTCCATACAGAAAGGTAGCAATGGGCCATGCTTTGCACAGATATCCAGCATGTGAGGTTAATAAGACTTAGACTGCATCTAAGGTTTCAGAAGCATTTTTAATTCACTCTATGTACGGAAGTGGAGGTATTTAAAATAAATGGTATTTCACTAGTGTGAATCACATGGTAAGATCTACTAAACTAGCACACTGTATCTACATTATTGAGCCATGTGTTAGGAAAAGCTCCCTGGATCTTTTTGATGGCATAAAATGGAATGCATGTTTTGATATGCTGGGGATCTGCAGTGCTAGGTGTTAGCTGAGATTAGCTCAGCTGGTTGGAGAATGGAGCTCATAAGAGTTGGACTTGATGACCCTCGTGGGTCCCTTCCAACTCAGAATATTCTGTGATCTGTGTTGGCAATATGCTGATGATACTTTTTATAATATGCCATATGATTTATGTGGCTGGCTATTATTCAGTTTTAATTTCATTGGCCCATGCTTTTTGAAATTTTTAGTCTAGTGAAATGCAAGTGGACAGATGCTGGTTCTTTAGGAAATTTTGCTCACCTGTGTGTATTTTTAGATTAGTTACTGTACTGATATACTAGTATTGCACATATTTAAATCAGCTTCAAGACACTTTGGAATAAACCCAGCCTAAACCAGAAGGTATCTCTCTAAGCCTTATGTTTGTGTTAAGCATCTTCTTTCAATAAATGGCTCTTAAAAACCTAACTATTCTCTATCTGCAAGTCTTACTGATGTTCTTGATTGTTTCTCTTAATCAGGTTGATTTTGAACTGGAGTCATTGTCTGAAAGAAAAGAAGAGGAAAAAGAAGAGCTGATGGAATGGTGGAAGATGATGTCAGAAACACTAAATTTTTAAATGAGGATTTTGGCTTTACAGCTTTTAATCTATTATATGTTGACTTAGTATAATGTACTGTGGAAACTCCCTATATTCTAGATTTTGTGCACTTCACAATAATTAACTTTGAATTTTTCAGTCATCTTTTGATTAATATGATTACAAATAACTACTAGCCTCCTAGGTAGATAAATAGGTTAATAATTTTCTTTCATATTGTTATAGAAAATTTACTGTTCTTTAAAAATCAGAAAAAAAGAATGAATATGCAACCTATATGACAGTCTTCTGTGTATTATTTGCAAGTTCAGAATATGTAGATTAACACTTGGTTTTAGAAAAGAAATATGCTGTAGTTAATTACTGATACTGCCAGAAATATTTGACAGTGCATAGTAGTAGACAGTGCTCTTCACTGAGTTCTATAATGGATGTTATTGAAAAGATTTCTAATAACAGTGTGTGGTGTAATAATGATTTACAAGGATTAAAATTCAGTATAAAAGTTTGTATGTCTCTGGTGTTGGAGCTATTTAAATATGTAAGAAACATAAGCTGACTTCATTTTAGTAAGCAGAAACAATCTGCGTGAACTCCTATTAAAGATGGCATAGAATGAATTCAGGAAAAAACAGAGCTTTATTCCTTAAACAGTTGATAATGTTTGAAGATCAGGTTTTAATTATTTCTCATTACTTGTTAAGCAAATTAGAAATTCTGAGTGGAAGAAGAAGAACTAGTGCATCTCATTTATATGCTGCTTGCGTTTATTTTACAGCAAGAAAAAAATCATTTCAGGCGATGTTTTAATTAAATAATTACATTTTCAACAATCTTTACTAGTATCAGTGATGTCTAGATAATCAGTTAAAAGTTCATCTTTTCACTGAAGGCTATCAAAATATTACAGTTTAGACAATGAACTGGAAATCTACTGAGATTGTATTTTTAGCGTTGGAAGTCAAGAATAGATTTTTTTCAAGCTCTGTTTCTTCTGCTAGTCTTATATAAAACTAGAAACAGGACAGATAAGTGAAATTTTTTTCAGTGTGGTGAAATTTTCAGAAAATTCTTGAAGAGGATACAAAAGCAACTTTGGTTTTAACTTTAATTAGCATGTTATAGTATTTTGGCTGAGTGAAATTTGCAGAGCCAGGGAATACACATGGACCATAGTAGGTGCAAGTTTGGTATAATTCTTCAGAAATGACTCCTGGTATGCTCCTTGAGATAAGCGAAGCATCTCGTCTGTTTGAAAACTTATGTATATTGCTAGTCCATTTTAATTCAAGATCAGATATTTGATACAGATTTCCTTCCTCTGTTTCTTTAATACCGCTCTCTGTGTTTTGATTAGCATATTATTTTAGCTGATGGTTGTTCGGAACTAATCAAGAGTTCACTATGACACTCCTGCTGTGAGTGAAAAAATCACATAATCAGGTGTAGGATCCAAATTTACCTCCTATGGGTACTTAAAAATTTACTGCAAATACTGTTTTCTGAGAATTTAAAATTCTTTAATAAAAATAGCACTTGATCCTTTTAAGGGACAGGCTAAGGTTTGAGACAATGGTAAACTGAACAGCAATAAAAAAGCATAAACTTTTTCTCTCTGATCAAGAGTTTGTGATGTAACCTGCAGCTCATTTGGGTTGTAAATGTTTAACTCCAAATTTCAGAGGAAATTTACTTACTATAAGTCATTATATAGTGATGAGCTTTGAATCTCCATTACAATGAAAAACCCAGTGGCAAATAAAGAATCTTATCTGAATGTGTCTTAATAACACCTTGTGGCTAGCTGTGCACAAGAGCGTGCATAAAGGATGCCTTGTTATGCCAACTTGGGTGTCTGTGACAATTTGAAAGGCCAAGATGTAGCATAGAACACGCTCTGTGTCTGTTAGTAATGATCTTGTTTTTAACTGAACCAGGTGAAGTTGAAGCAAATGGTATAAAAATGAATTATAACAAGATGTTGCTGTCACGTGGGCAAATGGCTACAGGAGTGTAAACTAATGTAATAAGGCAAGTGTATATTTGTACAGAACACCCTGGTCTGCCTCTTCCAAACCTAAGAATTTCAATCCAAATGACACTTCATGGTACGATGCCTGTCATGCATCCAGTCTTCCTGTGGCATAGTTAGTGCAGACATTACATCAAAGTGATCTCATGACAGGTTTCTAATCCATACCTGTGTGACGTGTGTGGGATCCTCTGGTCTACTCTTTCATACATTTACAATTAAATGTGGTGTCCCTTAAGTGATCTGTTTGTTGTGCTCTAGATGACTGCTTGCTATTACTGTGTTCAGAAGAGATTAAAGTGATTAAATGTTACAGCACCAGAACCACTGCCACTGTTCTTGCTCTAGGTAAACATCCTAAAGAACAGCGTAGCCAGGACTCTCAATAAATTAATTCATTATGTAGTTTTCCGAGCTGAGCTGAGCTGTGTTGTAGGACTGTGTATGTTTAATGGAAGATTAAAGTGTTATGTGATGCTGAGCTTTTGGTTAAAAAGGCACATGCTGTACTATTGTACAATAAATCTACAGTTTTATTTAAAATGTAAAATGTGTGAGTAATTTGCAGGTTCAAAATGTGACCTCTTTGCATGTCTGCAAAGTATGCCATTAACATCCTCAGTGGGTGTATATCCCAAATAATTTGCTGTTTGAACAGAGAAAGGAGACCAGGATTAGTGCTGATATCCATTGAGAGCCATCCACAGCCCCTTAACTTTGTGCCAGAACATCCTCATTTTGGAGTATACGTCTTTATGAGCACTTCTCCCATGGAGGCTTTCAACTCAAGTAAGAGATAGTAATGAGATGCTCTGCCTCCATGCTGGGTTGGTGGGGACAGGGCACACAGTTTGCATCTCTCTTACAGTATTTACAAATTTTTCCCATATTGATCCTTAGGATTAGAAAACACAGTGTGCAGTGTGTTTGCAAATCTGTGGTACTACACATTCCTTATAACTGCAGGGGTCAGAAAAACAGAAATTAGAAATATAGAAAAACAGAATTCAGTCAAATAAAATCACTGCATCTAAATTGTGTTTCCCAGCTAGGTTGTGGTGTTCACATCCATGTATGTGAATTTACATATAGCCTTGGCTAGTCCTGAGCTGCTAATAAAAATAATTAAGTGTGAATTAAAACTGATATGTTATGTTAGAAAGAATTGCTACCAAGTTTCTCCTGAGTTTTTTTAACAGCTATAACAGGTGTCTTAGGAACAATTAATAACTAGGCCATGAAAGGAAGAGGTTTCCGAGAAGATAGGTTTAGAGATGCTTGAATTTAAAGTTAAAAGGTGCAGTTCCAGTGAGCTGATTTTGTCCCATATGTGTGTTTAGTTTGACTCATGTCTGCGGAGGCTGTAGAATAGCAGCAGTTTAATGACAGCCTCTGAGTTAGAGCAGCTCCCTAGAGCTTCTCAGTAAACCTGCTCCACTGAAGGAGTGCCTTGTTCTCTGCTTGTGGTTAGCTCTGGAAATGCAGGGCTGAGAAATGCCATTGCAGTGCTTGCTTTCTGCCTTCCTCAATCTTGCAAAATACTTGTTCTGATCATCTCCTTGCAGGTATTTTATTCCCTGTGTATGTTTCTGTTTATGTAGAGCTATGTCTGTTATGAATAGTTTACTGCTTATTAAATTGGCTCATAGGTTTGGTCATTGACACAGCCTTTCTTCCATTATTTCTGACTCAGATAATTAAACCCCCCCCAAAAAAATACTCGAGAGATCTTGTGAAATTCATGGCATTAAAAATCCCAAAACAGTGGGTTGGTTTGCCTCCGGGCATTGAGGGTTTCAAGTGAGCCTGCTTCAAGATTTTGTTTTAAAGCCTGCTTTAGGGAGAGAAGTGGCTGACAACTGAGAAGCTAATGTAGTCCTACTCATGCAGAGACCAAGGCTTTCAGCAGTATAGTAAGTGCTAGAATCAGAAGTATAAAAATGAGATACTTAGAAACAATTGCTGTTTGCTTTTATTAACTGTGATAATGGGAGTATATTAATTGAGTTAAATGGCCTCTCAATGCTGATCTTTCTTCATCCTTCCTTATTTACCCCTCTGCCCCAGGCACTCAATTTCAGCAATGACTTAAACACATCCATGATTAGGCATCATTTATCACAGTGCTACACTTTCCCTGAATTAATGGTTAATAATCCATGTTATTTTATCTCCTTTCATATTCAGTTAAGCCACTACAGATTTTTGTAATCACACATCCCTATGCACAGTGGAAATTGTCAAAGAGAGAAGCTGAAGAATTTGGCTCCTGCATTGGGAATGTAGAGGGAATTCAACATCTGGAAATGCATTGGAAGCAGTTTGGTGTTGTGAAATAAGTGGATTTTACAGACTTTTTTTTCTAATTATTCTTTAGTAAAGGCTGAATAGGGTTATGTTGCTGTGGAATTCTAGGAGTGCAGTATGTCCATATCTTTAGTGTTCAGGTAAAGCTACTCTGGAAAGGTTCCTGTTATTACCTTTAAGCCTAGAATCTGAGTAGTCAGAACTATCTGCTGTCAGGGCTGCTCATTCTGCATTAGCAGTAGTTGTTTTCATATTTTCTACAAGAAAGACACAAAATAATTAACAAGAAATAAAGTTTACTTCCACAATGTGCAGAATTGGTTATGGAAGTTAAGATTCATTGCAAGACACAAAGTAGAAATCATGGAGGTGAGCTGGACCAGTTGCAGCCTACAGCTCACTTAAGCATTTGAACTGCTGCTCAGTGAAAGATGGGAAGGTAAATCTGGGTGCCTTTTTTGTTACATTCACCCACTGAGAATGTGATCAGGGCCCTAATTTAGAGACAAAATACAGAGCTAGATGAACATGGCACCTACCAGTAGCCTGGCAGCAATAGAGGGGTCCACAGTGTTGCAAGACCATGCTGCAGTGGGAGATTGCAGTTCATGAGCTTAGCAGAGCATTAGCTCTGCGGTGTGCTATGCTGATATCCAAGGGTGTAGAACCAACATCCTTCCCCCATATTCCATCACCCCTTCACAAAAGGTAAATTAAACACATTTCAGAAAGTATGGACAACACTCGAGAGAGGACTCAGCTGCCAAGAACAGTACAAAATTATAGTCTGACTTCCCTCCCTTCAGCTCACTAAGTATCTGCTCATGTGGCTTTTCTTGGCTGCTTCCAGTTCTTTCACAGGGTGTGTCAAAAACTAGCCCAGCCTAAGGAGCTCAAGGATCACTTGTGCCAAGACCCATCAGGAGTGGATTACAGGGTTTTCTGATGTCTACAAAGATCCCAAGTTTGCACTTAGAATTACAAAATCACAGAATGGTTTGTGTTGGAGGGACCTCAAAGGCTGTGTAATTCCAACCCCTCTGCAGTGGGCAGGGAACCTTCCACTAGACCAAGTTGCTCCAAGCCATATCCATCCTGGCTTTGAACACTTCCAGGGGTGGGGCATTCAGAGCTTCCTGTCTACTGTCCATACCATAATTGGCACAACTGTGAATTTACTGGGGTGCTGCAGCTTCCTGTTCAGTCAGGTGCCCTGGCATGGCCTGGCATTGTGAACCTTCAGGTCTCCAGAGCAGGGACCCCACCAGGAGCTTGCTTTTGGCCTGCGTGCTTGGGGATCTCAGCAGAACACAGCTGCCTCACATTCCTGGTGGTACAGAAGGGATGAGCTGGCCTGTGCCTGTGACTCCACACCAGAGTGTGGGAGGCACACATTAAGACTTGGAAGCTGGGAATTGTTCCTGGATTCCATAGGTTAGACATGATCAAGACATGGTCTCTGAGAAGTGACTGAAAAAACTAATCTGAAAAGGAGTATCAGCAAATGTCATACCACCTACTTTCCCCTTCAGATTCAGGTAATATATTTGAAGGTTTATCATGTTACTCATATTTATCCCTGTGTATGCATATAGCAGCATATCTGCTTTATTTCCTGTGGGGGAGGGAATGCTTTTCAGTTTAAAGAAGTTTTGGATAAAATACAGAAGCAGCTTTGGGAGCAGGAAAAACAACTGACTGGCTTGTGCTGCACAGCATTTATTATTATGTGTGGGAAAGGAGGGCACTCACTCCAGTCCCAGTGCTACAAGGTTTCAATAAACATAAATAAAAAGTTTTGGACGTGTGTTTTTGCACACAGTTAATGCACAAAACCTAGGACCCAGAAAGGTCTTACTGCAAAGAAAAGCATTACTGCAAAGTTTATCTTTTGGATTCACTGTGTGCATACATACATAGGCGTGTGTGGGAGCAGGGGAGCAGGGCAAGAATGCACGTCATCTTCCCTGGGCTATTTTAGTCATTTGACTGCCCAGAAATCCTTAAAGGCACCTACTCTGTTTGCCATAAAGGGAATGCAGGCTCCTTGTTTGATGTCTCAATTAGACTCCTATGGCAGCAAGTGAACCCCAGGCTGACCCTTGTGTTGGGTGCCCCCAGAGGGCCAAGAAGGTGCCCCTGACTGGGGAGAGCCAGGCAAAGGGCAGACCTCAAACAGGGAAGCCTGGGATCCAGGCGGTGCTCACAGGAATGATACAAAATGTGTGTCACAGAGCTCTGCTGGAGCTGTGACGTGTCCAGCTGTGTGCCTGCCCTGCAGTGCCTCTGAGGCACCAGGTGCCCGCTGAGCACTGGGCTGAAGCCTGTAGAGCTGCATCTGCTCCTGCATTTTGACCTAAAAATCTGACCAGCTGTTCTAGCAGGGCTTTTGCAAAAGGAACTTCTAAAGGGACTGCTTTCTTATGCCTTCTGGAAACTGAAAGACTAAATAAAAAAAACTTCTTGTTATAACAGGACATGATAAATGCCCTTCCAAATGAACATAGATTCTGTCTTCAGCTTTCTATTTCCATGTATGTCTGACAGGACTCAAGATCAGATGCTTGTTAACGTATGTGGTAATGTGCAAGATGTTAAACATCTGCAAAATCTTCTGATCATTTTTGTAATGTCTGAAAAGTTAGACATAGCTTGTAGGGAATTTCCACTGAAAAGAAACAAAATTTGGAGAATCTCCCAAGTTAAGTCATTCAATATTTGTTTGCCAATGCACTGGATGGTATTATGAGATGCCAAGATAAATTCAAATTAACATGAAAAATATGCAGTCATATTGGTTGTGGGTTTACATAAGTTGCTGGCACATTATGTTAGGAATTCTCAGATAAATAGTTGCCAGGAAAACAAAGTTCAAACAAAAAAATAATAATTATATGTAATAGACTTGAGTAAGTGGCACAGAAGAATGAAATTTTTATTCTGTGAACTTTTTCTTCAACAAAGGACTTATATATGGAGATGTATTCACAGACTGTTTCCAAAGTAATTAATCTCAAACCCCTTATTTAAAATTTAAGAAAAATGGAGCCAAGATAAAAATAGAAAACACTATGGATTTCAGAATAAAAATGCAACAAATACAATTTTTTTAAAAATAGAAAAATATTGCAATGAAATTTCTGTACCCAAATAATTAATTTATGATAAAGCTTCTTAGATGCCTTAGGTGCCTCTGGAAACTGTGGGTTGAAAAAAAAAATTAAAAAGGGCTATTGAAGGGTAAAGAGTAAAATTTTGAAAAATATACCATTTTGCTTCAACTTGATTCTGTCACTTATAAAAATGAAAATTCAGATTTTTGATATTTTATAGTATAATGTTTACACTTAAAAGCATTTTTACTAGTTTCATAGTTTTTATTAATGTAGCCACATAATTGAAACCACAGTCTCACAAAGAAAGACTGAACAAGATCAAATAGTTGGCAGCTGAAACCAGGCAAACATAGAAGCAGAACTAATGTTCAGTATTTTCTCAGTGAGGCTAATTTACCTTTGAGACAGTTCATGTAGTGGTGCAATAGATTTTTCATCACAATAATTTTTTTTGAAGTAAGGCTGTTGTCCTTTTTAAAAGCTTTTTAAATGCTTTTGTGTTCCTTGGCTGAGCTACTTTATTCTTCATGGGGTACGCCCTTTCAGTTGATTGTCCCACCTGGTTTGATTGTTTTCTGAGACTTTAGATAATCACACATCCCTTTGAGTTTCTGCTTCATTAATCTAAGAGCATTTTTAGATTCACTAATTACAGGGTTCTGAAAATTCAGGCTTGGATTCTGTGGGCAGTATCTGTATGCTGTTAAAAATATCTGGGTATTGATTTTCCGTGCTTGCTTTTGGGTTATTTCCCTTACTATCTGTGATCTAAATGAAGCTGAGTAAGTTTTTTTTGGCTTTGATTCTGAACTGAATTTTCAAACACAACAGAACCTGCTGAAGTGTTACAGAAATAACACTGTTTGATTTTCAGATCAATCAAAATGCTCTAAAGGGCTTCCTCTCCTCCTTCAGTCTTACATGTTTCTCGGTTTTCTTGGAATTTCACTGTTCCTAGAATTTACTAATTAAAGACTGGCTTGCTTGCATGGTATTTTTAATGTTAGCAGCTTCACTCCCATAATATCCAAGAAAATATTTTGTATTGCAAATCTGCATTCCTTGGAAATACATCTACTTCCATGGGAAGGGAGGAGTTGTCAAAGCTATAAATTTTTTCTTCCCCACTCCGGTAGTTTGTAATTTTTCTTTCTCCATACCCTCATTTTTTTCACTCTAAGATGCCCCTGAGATGGATACTAAAATACTGATAAGACCTGTGCACTGCAAAAGGTGCTGGTTTCCAAGTCAGTAAATGTGAAAGAAGTTATGATACGATGAAATCTATTGCCTAAAAGGTGAAACTAAACTGCTGGTAATAGGAAGTCATAGAGTCACAGAGCATGCACAGCTTTATCATTTCTGTTGAACAACATCATTATTCTGGGCTTTTAGACAGGAATTGTTGAAGGTAATGAGTTCATGTTCTACCAGATTTTCACTCAGGAATTATTCTTCTTGAAGATGGGGCTAAAAAGGTGTGATCATAGAATGTAGTTCAGTTCCTCATATTATTAAGTCTCTTATATTAGACCAAACTATTCCATGACAACTTGGAATTTCTTTTAGACAAATGGCTGCTTAGGTGGATACTGTGCAAACCTTGAAAAAGCACTCACAAAAGGGAAACAAAGACTTTTAAAGAGGTGCAAGGCCCAGCACTTTTCTTGGCATATTACAGTAAATTGAACTTGATTCTCATGTTTTTTTTCAATTTCTCATTTTGCCTTGCAAGGTATATTTTTCCTCCAAGAGAGGATGACCCATGAAATGGCTTTTCTTGACCTACCCTAATCCCCACCACAACAATTTCAATACTTAATAAACTTACTCTTCTAAATAGTTGGAACTGTTGCTTTATTGTTTTATAGTCTTGGATTATGACCTGGATAGTCTTATCTTAGAATCAAAACCATGCTTGGTAATGAGAGGAAATATCAGGATAAGCTTCATTAATTGTAGGGGAGCAGCTAAGAACACAAACATCCAGGAGCATGTCCAGTGCAACTCCTTCTTGCCTACAGCTGGAGCTGACTGGAAGGCTGTGTGTTTTTTGGGACACTGAATGTACAGTGAAGGAAAATAACAAGATTACATCCCACTTTATATTTTAAGCCACATAATTTTGTGTTCCGTCTCTGGGCACAATTGTACTGTGGATTTTCACACCTGACTAGATAATTGGTGGGGAGGAGGGGAAGCTTAAAAAGGGGATTCTGTTTGATTCACTCTTCTTTACACTCCTCTGTCATCAACTAAGTAACTAAAACTCCTTAGCAATTATTTCTTCTAATATCAGAGTCACAACTTCTGTTACTTAGATTCTGCTAATCTCAAGCATATATTTTCATTTGATTTTTTCCAGATATTTCTTCTAGAAATGATGTTGAAACCTTGAAACTTGATTATGCATTGAAACTGTGGGATACTGAGATTGGGCTGAAGGTCCACAATGGCCACCAGTGGCACTGCTGTGGCGATGGTAGCAGAGATGCTCCCAAATGTACCAGCTGGAAATCTGTGTTCTGTGCAGCCAATCAGAAACTTGCTGGAATATTTTGAAGCAATAGTTCACATTCATTTTGCTTATACCAACAGAATAATTTTGACCTCTGTGAAATGTATATGCCCATAATGATTTGTTTACAATGAGGTTATGAAGAGGCAACACAAAGAGACACAACAGGAAATAGCTGTGTGGAGATAGCAGCCCTTACCTGTACAATCTTTCAGCTCTCATCTGTGTTCAAGTTCAAGGAATATGTCTCAATTCTTTTCATGTCATGCTTTTCCAAAGAATGTTTTCCCTCTAGAAAGCTGCTGATCAAAATAACCAGAAGATAAAAATCAAATTGTGCAAATATTTCCTGTTACAGCCTTTTTTTCCCCCCAAAGTCCTTAATATTCGAAAACCTTGCTTTGAAAAACTAAAAAACAAACAACACCTACAAATACTCTTGAAACTTGGATTATAAGTATGTGGAATATCTAATCATAAAATTAAGAACTGTGTAAATCCCTAAATACCTTTTGATTATTACTTGATGACCAAAACTAAAAGAGATTCTGGATATCTATGCTATTATGTTTCCACCTTGAAATTCTGTGAAGGGAGAAATATGCTGTGTCTCAAACCACTCCTCCTGCTGGGCAGCATCCTGTGCTAGAGAGATGGGACAAATACAACTGGATGAGATGATTATCCTCCGTATCACCCTAGTCTAACATTTTGCAAGTCATCAAATCCAGGTATTTAAGCACCTGTTTGTCCCTTATCCTAGGTCTCCCTAGGGAGGAGAAGAAACTAAACATGTACTGAACTGACTGTCTACCTCCTATTGTGATTAAATAGAGATAACTGCCAGAGTCCATTTTCCACTCTGGTTATAAAACCATTGAATTCAGTGGAATTGCTCTGGATTATGAATGCCATCCTTGGGAGTAGAAAATGACCTTGTGTCTCTTTACTTTCCACCACAAAGATCCTCTTTCCAGCTTTCCCATGTTGAGCAAGGACAGATTGGCACGTGCTACTACTGCACATTTCCCTCCCAATTACCCATTTCCTCTCATCTGTGCATTTTTTGAACAATGTGTCATGTTCTGAAACCTCGCATACCTGAAACATTTGGAAACACTGAATTCTGGACACATCTGGTTTTTAGATTTGAGATGGCTGCCCCTTCTGTGAATAAAATCCTAACAACTGCAATAGGAAATGCTGTTAATTTTTCCCCTCTGTTAAAATTTTGCCTCCAATATTTTACTGCTTCTTTTATTAATAAATAAATTTTATAGTAACCATGAAAAACACTGCAGAAGCTTAAATGAAAAATGTTATTTTTAGGACAAGGATGTAAAATCCTCTTCCAGGTGGGAACATACATCCCCCACAGCTAAATTCAGTGGTAGAGTTTGCCATGCACTGTGGTGAATCCTCAGTGACAGTTTATGGCCTTTGGGAAACAGATCTGTAGATGGACAGAAATAATGTTTTTCTGTGTACTTTTACTGTGAAAATTTGTGTGTGGCCATATGATCAGCAAACACTTTCTTGTAAATTTATAGTGTAAACAGCTTGAGAAACCTGTTGTTTGACTTCAGCCTACTGATGTTTGACATCAAACTGGCACACAGAAGGGCTCTTAGCACAAGCTTCATCCTCTGTTCTTAGGAATTAAGGATATGTCGTCTTTAGAAATGTCTTGACTCTCCTCTACTTGCTTAGAATAACATTTTTCCCATGCCAGCAGTGTAAATGAGAGGCTGGTTGCTAACTTAAATGCTGAGTAGCCTTGCTAGAGCTATCAAAGAAATTGAGGCTCATCAATTGTATGCCATTGAATTCTCTGTGTTATTAGGCTTCTATCAAGAGGAGTTCTTTCTCCTCTGAATTTTAAACATCACGCTATTTCCACTTTGGATAAAAACCCCCAACCAACTCATTTAAAGTTACTAGAAAATTATCAAGCATACACTTACATATAATCTCTTCTGTTTATAATTTTTTTTCTTCAGTTAACAAAAATTTACTTCTCTTCTTGAAAAATTAAGCAGATACTACAACTTGTAACAAGAAATACCTTCTTTTTACATCTTGCTCTTTGAAGAAAATCTCTGCTTATTTTATTAACTCATTATGTAGTAAGCTGGTGATCAGGTAATAATTTGTAAGTGCTTTTATTTCTGGTAAATGAGTGAGGAACTAAACTCCAGTTACAGCAATTGCAGCTTTTACTAACTACAAGCCAAAAGGCTAAGGATATGTCTGAACTGACTTGGACGGTGCTGTGCCTGCCTCACGAGTTGTGAATTTAGGGCTGAAATAAGTTAAAGGATAGCAATAGAATGAGGAAAACAGTCCACAGGAGGGGATGGAAGAGGTGTACTAAAATCTGTCACTACTTCTGTATCTATAGATTATTACAGATTTTAATATTAAAGACTTAGCCGAGTTGCTGTCCTATTAAAGAGAATAGAAATATTTACATGGTTCGTGTTTGTACAGTATCAGTATCTTGATGAATTAGTGTTGAACATATTCAGGAAAAAAGAGTTTATTATCACCCTGTTAGTCTATTTACACTTGCTACCTTTTCTCATGGCCTAATGCCCAACAGCTGCACTAACAAGAGACATTATCAGCCCTAATTGTCCTTCACCTCCCTCCCTGCTGGAAGGGACCAATCTGCTGACAGAGCCAGTGTAGTGTTTCATTTTAAAGGGCATTGGTTAGCTTTATCAGTGGGGTTTTGCTAAGTTGGCTCTTTTAGACTGAAATTAATTAGGGTGCTTGCCAACTTCCACCCTTTTGGCCAGCTGCTTATGGGTTCTGTGTGTGTTCACATCCTGAAGCACACTGTAAGTAATATCTGTGGGTTAATAACAAAGAAAAACTGAATCTGATAAAGGATATATTTTGAGTATTAATTATAGTAACAACAAATATAAGTAGGTGACAAAGTGGGCAAAAAAGTGGCTACAGTCTATTACATACATTTTTTTTGTTACTGCACCCAGTGCAAAGTATTGTGATAAGACCAGTAAAGTGAGCAAATGAGTTAGAAGGAGAACCAGTAGTTTAAGCTCCAACAGCTAGCAAAAAAAAAGAAGGTAAAATCTGGTTTATATCTGCATACATTATTATGCATTAAAATATCTTTCTTTATGCATAAAACTAGGCCTTTGCTATATTATTAAAATGGAAAGACACTGAAAAAAACAGCTGTAGCCAGTTCTTGTATAACATGGTATTTGTAAGTGGTATTGGGGCTTAAAGGAGCTTCCTCAGTTCCATAATGTGGAAGCTGGATTTTAAAAGCAGAGGCCACCTCCTTTTCTGGTAATAGTAAGGATTTTTTCCTGTTCTTCCTTTCCAGTGAAGAGCCTGTTTTCTCTCTCAGGTGCACTGGTAGATGGGATGAGTGTGAAACGATTTCTTTTTCTTTTTTATTCAGCATTCACTGCAGCACACGGTAGCCAAGGACGGAATGTGGGAGGTGACAATGCTCAGTGACAGAGTGGCCTCCTGCAGAACCTGGTGGCCAGGGCCTCTCATGTACTGTGCCAGAGCAATGTGGTCCTTTGGAGCCTTCTCTTTATCGTAAGTTAACCCTTGCATTCTGGACCTGGGTCAGTTTGTGTCTTGAAAGAACTCTTCCAGAAAAGATAAATCTTACCATGAATACTGGGGAAATGTGCTTCAGAGGTCTAGGTCTGAGTGTAAAAGCTCGGATTCTTAAGCAGGACTGAAGCTGGAGTGTTCAAAGTGGCAGGGCATTGCTCAGCACTCAGGTGTTGCAAGGCTTCAGGATGGCCAAGCTCCATTTTTACAAGTTCCTAAATGCCTTCTGTTTGTTTTTGGGTGTGCTGTGCCTCCAGCAGTGTTCACAGCAGGGAGTTCAGCGACCATTCCCAAGTGGTGCAGGGAAGGATAGCGCTCGAAGGGGGGTATGGAGCTGCTCACACCGCACAGAGTGGTGAGCTGTGGGAGCACCAGTGTCCAGGTGTCGCTCTTAGAAGAGGACGGGGAGCCTGCCGTGTGTCTGCCTGGAGCAGTGGCTCACGGCTCGGGTGCCGGGTGGGAGCTCCCTGCAGCCGTGCTCTGGAGCAGTGCTCTGCCTGCACCAAGGGGGCTCTGCCACCACGGGACTCGTCAGTGCAGCTTAGCGCTGCCTTGGCTCGACAGCAGTTTAATTAGCTACTGACAGTGGCATCAGAATGGATTGTCCCCCTCTCCTCCACCCAGCATTGCTCCAGAGCGGGGTGGTTGTGCTGCTGTCAGGGATGAGAGTCCGCGTCCCTCCAGGGGAGGACCAGTGAATCCAAATCACTTGCTGCTGAGTGAGAGCTGTTGAAATTCCTAAAACTTTCAGTGGATGTACCTGCCAAAGACACTGAGATTCAGCAAATGGCTGCTTCTGGAATAGTGCTTTTTTTAATGGTGCTGAAGCTCTCATTAACGCCAGTCATAGGTTTCTCGGGATTTAGTAGCCTACAGGAAATCTGTTCTGCTTCAGGATAAAATGCATTGAGGAAAGCTAATTAAGGGAAAAATTCAGATTCTTTATGTGATGTAAACCCCAGGAAACAGAATTACAATATATACTGTGTACACTAGATGGCAATGTAATACCTGCATAAAGAGGTTACCCCTAAATTCAATAAAAAGGGCTTTCAGGTAGGTATTACAAGCTCTTTCAAAGTAATAGCTTTACCTTAACTCTTTTACAGTGAGCAAATATTCTAACAAGGGATAAAACACAGGACCAATTTTGATCAGTAAAGGACCACTGAGTTAGTGTCTTGCTTGTTCTCATTTGTTTAATAATTTTCAGAAGAGTGTATTTATTTGTCACAGAGCTAAATAATGATTTCAGAATGTGAACTCTGTTAGTATGTAGTTTGACCTTTGTTAGGTTTTGCATCTCCTATCCCAGCCTGACCCTAGCTCAAATAGCTTTGAAACATCCTTCCCGTATATTCCCTTTAGAATACTTCAGACATTGCAGATGTTCCCTTTTAATTTCCTTTTTTTTTTTTTTTTTNTTTTTTTTTTTTTTTTTTTTTGTTCGATGAGCAAAAGCCTGTGTAATAGCTTGGTAATGTTTCTGGAACATAAGGAAGCTATGCTGCATGAATATCTCAGGTTCACCTCTTTCTCAGATTTTGCTGTGCCTTTCTGGATTTAGCCCAGGTGTGGATAAACCTGTGATAATATTCGATTTAGCATATGCTGTACTGTACTTTAGCTTTTCATATATTTCGGTGATTGCCTCATTCATCTAGAACCTCTGCTGAATATTCAGTAAGACTTTTTACTACAGTGAGAAGCTTTTTCTCAACTGTTTTGTGGGGTTTTTTGTTTGTTTGGTTTTTTTAAATTTAGTTTTCTTTCTTCAGTTGTTGTTACTATTTTTTTGTTTCATATAGTATTTAAATAAAATTGAAGGGAGATCTGCTCTCCTGAGCTCATAGCAGAAATTCTAATTTATTCTTTTTTAGCACTGCTGTCATTAAGAATCAAACAGGGAAATTGTGTTACAGCTCTTGAATGATAACAGAGAAAGTTATATTGCAATTCTAACATGTTGACCTTTTAAACTAAATTTAGATTCAATTAATCACCTTTGCAGCTATCTTTGTGCAATCATAATTAAATGCTTCTTAGTGAAATTCTTGATGTTTTCAGTCAATGAAAGATTAGTGGGACACTCCAGGTGGTTTTCTTCAATATTTGTGACGTCTGTGCATGAAGACCTGCAGTAACAGTAGGCAACCATCAGTAATCCCATACGATCCTCAAGAATCCACCATGTCAAATATCAGTCTATATCCCAAATAGCTGCTCAACTTTGTTTTTCAGGCTTTCATTTTCTATCTTCCAATTAATTCTTCTAGTATTTCCCCCCTAGTACAGTCCTCTCTCTCTCTGCTTATTATTCCCATTCTATCCACCCATCTCCTTTTTTTAGTTACCTTTCACTTCTTTCTGTCTCACTGAATAGAACATACCGGGAACAGGAACTTATATATTGGCTTAAAGGGAATTAACAGAAATATTTAGATTTTTTTAAATTCTGTGATGGCTTTGTTTGGTATTACTGTTTCTTTATACCTATGCTTTGGCCCTGTCACAGGTTCAATTGATTGTTTTCTCAACAGAGCAGATGAATGTAAGCATACACATTAAAATACAGAAATGTACAACACTGCATTTCATGCATGACTAATCATTGTCTTGTATTTATCCTGACTGTACCTGTCATACCGTCATACAATAGCTTGGGTTGGAAAGGGCCTTAAAGATCCTCTAGTTCCAACTGCCCTGCCATAGACAGGGCACCTTCACTGTACCAGGTTGCTTAAAGCCACATCCAGCCTGACCTTGAACGCTTCCAGGGACGGAGCATCTTTCTTCTTCTTGTCTAATGTGATGGAAGCTCCTGTGCTATGCTTCCTTCCTTAGCCACTTTTCCAGCAAGGACCTGCTCTTGCAGTCGAGGTTGACAGTGGACCAATCCTTGAACAGGGACCTCAATTACAAACCTGCATGAATTTGTGTTGTGCTGCAGTATTTCTTGCCTCAGGGCTTTCTTTTAAGGTGAAACAGAAAATGAAAGTGAAAACTGAATTAATTCATTAAGTTATGGAAAATGCCTTCCCTAGCTTGGTAGTATGGCCTTAGATAAAAGTCGGTTGAAAATTCTCCATGAAATCCTTTTGGTGTTTTTGATTGCTGAAGGGACCACAGAATAAATTCCTCCCTTTCTAATGCTTTGAATACCATTGGGAATCTTTCATTGGAGACATTTTATTACTCTCATATTGTCAGCAAGTTAAAAACTAATTTTTAAAGCCTATTATATATATTAAAAATATCTCTGCTTTGACCACAGCTGTTTAGAGAATGTATTTTAGCATCTGTTATTTGATTTATGTTTTGATTTGACTCTGACACAAAGTTGTTTGTCCTTTTGGTTTCTGAGTGAGGGATTCCTTTGGGTAGGTAAAAGATGTTTTCATACCTGCATATAGAGCAGAAGATTACTATATTAAAGGTATCAATTTTACACAAGTTTTTCACACAACTGAACAGCAGTCTTCGCTTGAGTGTAGAAAAGCAAGGCTACCTATACAAACTGATTGTTTCACTCTATAATTTTTGAGCTATAATCTTAAATCATCAGAATATTCTATATCTGATAAATCTCCTTGCTTTATAAGCTACTGCACAGTTCCAGGTGTTGGAAAAGAGCAGAAGCCATTCCATATGTTATATTTTAACATATAAAGAATATGTATTAGGTAAGGATGGAAAGGTCAGTGTAATTGGTTTAGCCTCCAGACATAAGCCTTTTATATAACTAATTTCCACAGTTCTTATTAGCAAATTCTGCAAAGTGGTTTTCTTAAGGAAGAGGGGGGAAAAAAATTTGCTTCACTGGTAAACTGATTTGATTCCAGAATTACTGACGTATAAAAATGAAATGAGATAAAAATAAAAACTTGTATGTGTCCCTCTTTGATCAAAAATTCCTGAGATAAATCAAAAGTAAGAAGCATCTAATAAGTAATGGATGAATGAAATGCTAAAATAACTGTTCTGCAGTGGAATGACAGCCTGTCTCTATGGCACTTACTTACTTATGGCACTTATCTCAGCCCATTTAGTGCTTTACAATTTCCAGCTGAAATTTCGTTTTCATTTTGCTGCTATTTACAGTTCTTTATGTGAAACACAACAAATCTGATATGGATTGTCTCTTCTTTGTTGTAAGTTAGTCAGACTGTGGTGATGATTGCAGTAGCATGTATTTGTTTTCTGTTTAGGTTTGGGTTTATACTAGCCCATCAAGTGGTAGGGTTGGTTGGTGATGTATTTTCCTTCCTTTAAGTTCAAAGCCTTCTCCATAAAGGTTTTTATTTAATTATGAGGTTCTATTTCCTAAAATGAGAATAGTTGTAGAGATAATTCCCACTGCAAATGTTCTGTATCTTTTGTCTAGTTACAATGTTCAGAATGGACAGCTTTCCTATCTGACTTTGTTTTCTAGATTAAAATGCATTAACTGCAGAGTGAGTTAAAAAACTAATCTTGACCAATTTAGCAAAAATGCCCACAGTACTTAGGGTGTTTTGCAGAACTCTTAAATTCAGTGGATGCAGCAGCTGACTGAAATTCCCGGAGAGAACAGTCATATGACTATTGCCTTGAAAGCAAGGCATGTCCAAAAAATCTAAGTAGTAATAATATTCATGTTCACATTTCCAGTTGTTTGACTGTGTGTTTTGGAAAAAATCTTGCAACCCTTTGTTGAGCAATTGTTTCTCTAAGCATTTGTGTTTTCTTTGACGTCTTGGCTTATTCAGGGAGCCTGCTTTGTAAATGAGCTCATCAAAAGCTATGGAATCTGGAAGCCAGACATCCATTAAATGCGCCTGAGGATAACACGTGGGCTGTGAAGAAGTATGGGGTTTTTTGAAGCTTTTTCCAAAACGATTCTTAAAAAGCCCACCTTGTTGAGCCGATGGTGGTAATGGTTATGCTCTCAAAGTGAAAGAGGCATTCAGGATTATCTAAAAAATCTCACTGACAATCTTTGATCTTTATGCCTTAAACACTGGAGAGAAAAGGATGAAACAAAACAAACAGAACAAAAAACCCCTCCTGCCCACCAACACAGAAAATGTTTCTTTGTCTTCAGTATACAAATATATGGCTGTTTTCTAAAGTATAAAAGTTCTTTAAAGTTTTTGTGTATGTACTACACTGATAAATAGAAACAAAAGTTTATTGAAAGTATGTCATGCCTATGTTGCATGCTGAATTCCCTCTCCCTCGTCCTCAGCAAGGGTTGTGTTTATGCTGCACAGAAAACTAAACTGCCCTTGTTCCGAAGAGGCACGGTCAGCATGCTTGCTAATTCTGTCAGTGGAAGGAAATCAAAATGCAAAGAAAAAAGATTAGAGATGATAAAAATAAACAATAAAATATTAAATATTGTTCAAGTTTTGAGGTAATATGAATTAGGTGAAAAGAGCAATATTTTCTTGCTTGCTTGATATTTTTTCTTTTTTTCCCTCCTCTTCTCCCCTCTCTAAGAAGCCACATTTCATCTGCTGGTAGCTGAAACATCTGTAGGATTATGAAAACTTTGAGAAGAAGAAAAGAACTTGAGTATTTGTAAAGCTTCAGGCAATTAAACTACTTTCAATCTGGCGAAGAAAGAGCAGTGAGTACTCAAACATTTCTCATTGCATTTCAGAACTGTCTTCTGGTATCTTGTACAGATTCATCGCAATAAGTAGATGAGAAAGAGGCAGTTGCTACTGCACCCAACTACTGTTGAGAAATGAAACAAAAATCTGGGGAAGATGTAATAATGGAGAGCATCTGGGAAGGGAGCTCAGGTTTAGGAAGAAGTTTCTGGTGGGTGATAAGGGAGTGATATTGCAAACTCAAAGAGAAAGCGGGGGGGAAGAAGAAAATGTGGATTTAAGTTGAAAATGGAGTATTATATGGACAGGATAAAGGCTAGGAGATATTTGAGAAGGGAACAGCAGAGATAGTGAGTTTAGGGGTGGAGGAGGTACTAGCTGAGGAGGGAAAATGGAGAGCAGCTTTTCAAGGCAGAGGGAGAACTTGGAAACTTAGACCAAAAACAAAGTCAAGATTAGAGGCAGCATTGTAAGCACAGCTCTGACAAGATGATGAAGGGAGGAAGGGGCAGCCTGTGCTCATTCTGTGTGCTGAGCTCTTTTGGCAAAACTGCCATGCTGGTTTGTGAAAAAAAGCATGGTACAGCATCAAGGGTTTGGGGATGGGGAAGTGTCAGCTCCTGGTACCCTGATCCCCCAAAGAATGCAATTACAATTTCAGCTAATAACTACTGTGGCGGACTGTGTCTAGCAGACCAACTCGGGAGGAAGCCAGGGTGGCATAGCCCTCAGGTAGCAAAGTGCAGAGCTGCCTAACTCAAGCAAACACATCTTCAGATCTTGTTTGCACTTCAACTGGTTTCTGGTGCTGCTCGAGGCTGTATCCTACTGAACTTGAATGGTGGAAGGCAAAGAAGGGGGAAAATCTCCAATTCAGAGTGCTGAGAGCGTTTACAGGAAGTGGTTAATGGGAGTGCAAGGTCTGGTGATTAAAAAGCTTGCTGCAGCCTCCTGTCTTTGATCTTACCATGTTGCTTGTCCCATCCATCATTCCAATTTATTGCCCTATCTATGCACATTTGCTCTTTGTGGGCCTATTTACACAGTCCATCCTCATCAGATTATCAGGTGATTTACTCCCTGTCTACACAAAACCAATTCACAATGGGTGATCCCATTGATGTGCAAGCAGGTTTCATACAATTCAGTTGACACTGAAGTAAATTGCACTGCCATAAACTCACAGGTTTATAGTGTGTGTGCACAAATGTGGATTAAGGGGTTGGCAGAATATCAATTAGACTGATGTTGATTGCTGAACAGAGCAAACTTTCCAAATAGAAAGAAACTTAGATAAGAAATATTCCAAGTACTATTTTGCAGCATGGTGACTCAGATTAAAACCTACCCTGAAACAGATCATTCCATGATTTAAAAACATCTAAATCTAAATCAAATTTTTTTATTTGTTTAAGA
>VZTT01000086.1:3988-34857 GCA_013400855.1 Buphagus erythrorhynchus
CACACAAACCATTCTGTATGGGTCTTTAGTGTATTTATTTGTAATATTATTAGGCAGAAGTTAATCCTTACAGTTCCTTCCTCTTCACTATTGCTTTGAAGTTTTATTTAGCAATTTAATGAATGTAAAAGTTTCATTGAATTTCTTTCCTAAACATTGGTAGAATATGGGACAATGCCATTTACAGTCATGGAGAATTTATCTGGGTTTTGTAAAAAAACCAGTCATATTGTTTAGGGCTTAGATGCTTGAGTTTCAGGCAGAGGGAGGAATGGGGACATTTTTTCTCCTCTGGTGTTTAAAAAGGTGTCTGATATCTGACAGCAGATATCTACTCAATACAGCTAACACTAAAGTGGGCTTGTAACGACAGTTTATGACCATGTTGTGAGATTCAAGGGTACTCTCCAAAGCCCTTGGAAAGCTCAAACTGTATTTTAGATTTGGTGTTGTTCCTGAACACTCCACTCCATCTGGCCACTGTTTGGTTTCCAACAGGAGAAAAGTGGAAGCCAAGAAAGACACTGGTGTGGATGATGTGGATAACATGGAAATTTTCAAAGTACACCTTACCTTGACATGTGGACTATATTTACTACAACAGACTCAATTTTTAGGAAAGCCTGGAAAATGGTCTATACAGTTTTCTCTTTTGCAGAATGAGTTGGGAAGATCCTGGGCATGTATCTGTGTTACATTTTTAAATGAGAATGAAACACATACACCAGAGAAAGAAACTTTATTCCCCTTTTCTTAAATTCTGAAGGATCTTTTCACTCAGTACTATTTCATTGGTTTAGTCGTTTATGAAACAAAACAGAAAAAAACAGTGTTGAGGATAGAAAATGTCCTAATATGTGCTACACATGAACTGAGCATAAATTAATGTTAGTAACATATAGCAGATATAAAGAAAAAACAAGGAAAAGAGTTGGATATTAGGCTTGATTTTTCTTCCACTGCTGATTGAACCATTCCTACTGTTATTACCACTACAAAAGTAGGTCCTTACAGAACTGCAACACCTAAAACCTTATCTAGTCCTTGTATTTGAACATTGTACAGGGAAGACAGCTACATGTACAAATATTTCATGAAAGAGCAATCTTAAAATTCTTATCAAGAAGATTTCCAACTGCATAAAAATGGAGACTGAATATACCAGTCTCTATTCTCCAGTCCTCCTCAACTTCCTTGAATTATAAGCCTGTGCAAAAGGATTTGGGACACCTGAACAAAAAAAGATAAATGGATAATTATTGCAGTTGTAATCAGAAACAATTTAGATGAGCCCATTGGTGAGTATGGTTTTTGCTGTTCTGGTCATACGGAGGGCAGGAACAAACAACATTTGTGGATAAACATGAAAATTCTTAAATTTTGTAAAAAAAAATCCCCAAAAACAAACAAACAAAAAGATTAATAGAGGAAATGCTACATGTCCTTGGAAACTGTCCTTGCACTTCTAACCCACTACATGAAATCAGTCTGAGAGAAAATGTGAGGTAGGTTTGTCACCAAGAATAAAGTGTGTCCTGAACTGGCAACTCTTCCTTTTATTTCTCTCTTCTGTCCCTAATAGACAGATATACAAATTACAAATCACAGTACCAAAATTAAATGTCCAAACAGCACCTGGCATGAGTCTGCATGTTGTCTAATTCCACTCCTGTGACATTCCATGTAAAACTGCATTGATGGCACCACAGCCTGCACCATAGCATGCACAGGTACTCCTGCCAGTCCTTTCGTGTTTCATAGAGATCAGCTTACACATCTTACCTTTATGCATGAAATTAATATACTTTTTGGAGGGTAAATGCTGTTTAAAGGAACAGTTGAACTCTATTAACAGCCTTGAAGGTGGGAGGGAAATAGCAGAAAAAGCCACATTTACTCTGATGATACTTTCACTGCTCAGCCAAAATGCAGGAAATGCGACTCCCAATGCTGTTCAGAAACAATCTGAATTAATTTGTGGGTATTTTGATGCAAATGGGGATAAAGACTCAGAACAAATTCATTGTGTGGAGGAGGAACTGCACAACAGCAAATCTTTTTCCTCAGCTACTGAATCTTAAAGTCAAAGTTCCCTTGTGTGTATCTCTGTACCATAACACATCCAAGAGTATATATACTGTATGTTAGGTACACATGCAGGATATTTCAGTCAGTATTCTAAACTCTTCATGTAAAGCCTGTTTGTTTGCTTTGTGTACAGCAGTTCCAATCTATGAGACAAATAAGTAAGTAGAATTATGTCTTTAATTTGCTAAAAACAAGTATTATGCAAAATAGAAGTCTTTGTTTCTCAAGAACGGTAGACGACTGATTTATTATATAATATATTAAGGTTTACATTCTCAAAGGGTTTTCTGGACTCAGGCCCCAAAAGCAAGTAAAGTGGTGTATTGTAAGCTAAAATGGAAGTATTTTTGCTATTACTAAAAAAATGAAATGACACATTTTGTCTTGTGTCACTTCTCAGATTTAAACATAAAGGCACAAAAAAGTCTACTTTTTATTAGTACACAATAAAACAAAACCTTACCATTTGTGGTGAACTTTAAAATCATTTGGAGAGCATACAGTTGAATATAATTTAGAACCAGTAGATAAAGATGAAGAAGAAATAAAACAAATGCAGAAACTACTAAATTTAACAATGCATCAAACGCAATCATCTCTTTATTGTTGACTCAGTTATCTTTGACATCTATGGAAGCTGGTCTTCAGTATCTCCCAAAAGCTGAACTCCAAGAAGATAGAGAACAGGCAGAAAACTGAAGAAGAAAGAAGAAGAGATATTAATTGATATTAAGTACTTCTGCCAAAATATTACTTTGTTACCTTTTTAGTTAGAAAAAAAAAGGGACAACTTTCTCTGGGGAAAGCACAGTGGTGAACCCACAGAGGAAAGAAGCAAATCATTAAAAGGACACATCCAGGTGCTATAAACTGTTACATCTTTGACTGCTGACTCTCCTGCAGCCTAATCTAGAGCTGGTGCTGTCTCCTCACAGGCATGTGTGAGTTAAACTTCCAGGAGGTGTAAATCACAGAAATCAAATCTCTCACTTCTACCCATTGTTATATTAAAAATATGGATATAGGCACGTGCATCTCTTACTGCTTCTTGCTGTGTTTTATTATGACACACAGTTGTCAATGCATGTTTGGGGATCCTGGTGCCTGTCTGCTGAAATGCACCTGTCAGGAGACGTGGGTGATAAGATGGTTGCTATATAAATCCCAAGTTCTCTTAGACACAAGCTGGACATTGTCATGCTCTGCTCTCCCCAAGCACTTGTACTTTTGGATATGCGTAGTACCAGACTTAGACACATCTAAGAAATTTGCAGTAGTAATAACGTTTTGGTAGAAAGCAAGGTGCCTACATATTCCATCCTAATCTGGATCATTCTCTTGGATTTAGGTGTTGAAATACTTTTTTTGAACATATTCATAGAGCCTGATTGTTTCTGTTTGAGAATTAATCACATTTAACTTATTTATTATTTAGTCTTTTTTGTGAATATAAAGTTTAAAATAAGTTCTCCCTTACATATTCCTAGGAACTACTAATTTCTATGTTTCTGCTTTCCGACCCCATATAATAACTATGACATTTATCTAGTAACTGCTGCCCCAAGGTTCCTGAGAAGAGGAAACTCTGCTACATATTTTAGCAAATAAGTCATCTAAGGTGCAGGAGGAAAGAGAGTGCATTAATTTATACAGAGCTTTTACTTTGATTTTTCCTTTACACAATAGAAATTAATTATTTTTGCTAGTTGTTGGTGATTATTCATGCTGTATTTCTAGTGAGTTTGGATTCATTAACTAAAATACAGATTCAAGACCTGTGTTAAATTAAATTGGAATATAAACAAAATAAGCAATCCAGAATAATATCATATCATACAAAGATGACTAAATAGTGATAGTCATCAGAGTTGAAACAAATGTATTTTATTAGCGTTTTTAATTTCTCTCACAAAATAATAAACAGTATTTTTTTTCTTATTCACTTTTCTTTCTGGAAGGTGATAAAGGTACTGTTCAAGATAGGAAACTGTAGAGTCAGCCCTTTTCCATTTGCACTGGAGCCCTTACTCAGATCAGAAATAAAATGGTTAAGCAAAAAGCAAAAAGCTTGGAACTGTTAATGGAAGCAACTATAAACTTTGGATATACAAACTATTTCCACATTAGTGCTCTCTCAGACTTTTTTTTTTGTTTATTTGTTTTGTTTTTTAAAATTTGCTTGTTTGTTTGTTTGTTTTTGTACACACAAGGTACACTTGCTGTTCTTCATTACAAATTAGCAAAATTGTTCTTTCCTAACTGTATTATTTTACTGGTTAGTGGACAAACTATCAGTTGTAAATTGTGTTTCTTATATTCTTTCTCAAATTTGAGCTGATTATTAAAATCATATTTTAAAATTGTTTTTAAGAAGTAAAACATTGTTTCAGATTACACTATCTCTCTATAAGCTGTCATTTCAGCTAACATCGCCAACAATGTATCTTTCCTGCACTGTAATTGCTTTAGGCATGACTATTTTCTCATTGCATGCAGTTACTCTTGATTATTAGAAATAATATGTGCTGTATTTAGATATAAACATATTCATATAATACTTCATTAGAAATATTTAATTTAGAATTAGTTAAGTGAAGGCTTGGTTAAAAGAAATTTCTGGATTTATTATTTATCAAGTAAAACCACATAGAAATATTTTATGCTTTTATGATTATTCCATATTTAAGATGGAATGATTATTTTATTTCAAACTGCCATTATTTCAAGAGAATTTTGTGATTCCTGTTCTGTTACTACAGATTTTTTTCCCTAGAAAACTTAGCAAGATTAGTATCTAGCATAAGGTTTTGTTGTCACTAGTAGGCTGAGTGATCAGCAGCCAGACATTGGACCAGTATCTCATTTCCTGTCTTCTGCAGGTGTCTATTGACATAAAGGAAGCAATTTCTTCCTGGCAGTCAAATTATTTTACTTGGTTTGGATGGACAATCTTGTTGACTGGTTTCCTTGACACTGACATGAATCAATAAGGACACAATCCATTCTATGTTCATGAAGCTGAGGTGGTCATCACAGTAAACTGCTTATTATGCATTACCACTTACACCTAAATGTGAGAGAAGAGAGCCAATGTCTTATAGTTTCAGATTCCAAGCTATGTAACAAACTCGGACTCCTGGATCCAAGAACCTAAGGATCATAAATCTTGCATGCAAAATATCATGCTAGTGTTTTCAGGGCATGATATCTGTTTAAATTGATACAATTAAATCAACATGTGGACACTGTTGGAGGTTTTGGTATAATAAATCCTAGGACACTTTTGTTCATGCCTTAATAAGTTACCTTGTCATTTAGGCTGAAGTTTCTTTACCATTAATTTAATTTATTGCTTAGTTTTCTCTCATTTTAATGTACTACACATACAACATCTTCTCCAGAATCTTACCTTTAAATCAATTAGTTGTTTCCAAAGTAGTTGTCTCACCTTACCTTAGTTTCTACAACATGTCTACAGGAGTCTCTAATAGCTAAATTATTTCCTTTTATGTTCTTTGGTTTTACACTTATTGGGTTTACACATTGGAAACATTTTCTCTTGCTTCTTAATAGCTAGAAACTTCTAATCAAGTACTCTTGAAACTGTTGTGTCCTTCAGTTTTAACTGCTTGGCTTGGTTAGCTTTACCTTGAAGACTTTCAATTCTCAATAGCTTTTCAACATATAAATTAAATATTTCACCTGAAATTTGACTGAACATAGATGCTTTCAATACCTTTACTCATTATCTGTTAAGTATGTTCATTAATCAACATTTCCTATTTTAAATAAAAATGTATTATTCTGACACTTGTGATTATGGTCTCCTAGCAACTTTCTCCAACATGTCCTTTTCATTTCTATGGTCTAAAGCGAGAAAGGAGTGAAGATAACCCTAATTCTGCATGTGGTTTAATCCTTTTCTCCATGTGGTATAACTTTAATTTGTTAAAGGAGCTGATATCTGTAATTTCATTGGACTAATGATAAAGTACAGTATTAAACTTCCATTCTACATGTCAGTGTAATCTATATCATAGAAAGAAAAATCTGTTCCCACATATTCATTTGGACCCTGTAGTTAGCAGGCTGATTGTTTTTCACACAGAAAACTCAAGCAAGGCATCTTAAAGGAAAAACTTAATTCAATAAGTTTTTTCAATACCTCAGTAAGAATCAACTTTTTTCCATTTTACACACTGCTCTCCTCAATCCAAGTGGCTGCATGAGGTAAATTTTCTTGTCCCCAGTTGCCAAGTGCCTTCTCCTTTTTCAAGTCCTCCTTAAGCATTTCTCTGAAATTACTTCCACTCCTTTTCATTCATGTCCCTTTACCTATAGGTTTTTTTTTTTCCTCCTGGAACATATTTTCATGTCCTGTCACAGCTCATTCTTACAAAATTGTATAAACTCTTCTCCTTAGGTGCCTGATCTTACAATTTCTGGCACCCTGTGGGACACCTGCACTGCTTTCAGAAGAGGGAAGTCTGTAATTCTACAAGAGTAGATCTTAAAAATAATAGTTCATAAACCACCTCTGCTGGTTACACCTGGAGGAGGGCAGACTCCCAGAAGTTTTTCTCCATGAGAACTTCCTCTGTGAGTTGATGGGACCAATTGGAGGCTGGTTTGGTTATTGACAGCCTGAGAAACCAATTGGAGAAAGTTAGTTCGCCCCATGAACGCACATTTTGAAGGCGGTAACCCGGAAAGAAGCTCTCTTTCATTTCCTGCTTCGTTCAAGGTAACTAACCTGGCCCGGGCCCTTCGCCTGGGCCAGGCTGAGGTGGGCCCAGGAGGCCTGATGGGCAGGAAGAGAAGAGGCTCATTTTTTAAAATCTTGGCCCCCGTCCTCCCCCAGGGGCTCGCGGCTCCACAGGGCCTCAGAGCAGCCCACGCAGCCTGGGGGAGGCGGCCGGGCCCTCGGTCTGGAAAGCTGGCATGTCCCGGCAGGGAGAGGGGTGGCCATGGGCCCCAGGGAGGCTGATTAAACTCTTAGCCCTTCCCCATCTCCACCCTCCCAGTGCAGCCTGAAATCCTGGCACAGCCTCTGCAACTTCTGTGTGAAACTTTAACCCTTTTAGTGCTCGGATAAGACTTGCAGACCTCCAATCTTCCTTTGAATGAGAGGGAAAAACAGATACACCAAAGTCAGTGAAGCAAGAGCTAAGTTTTTTAGATGGAAGGAGAATGAGGAGATGCTGTGAAGATGGCTGAAAAAACCTTTTGTAAATTGTACGGATGAACTGATATTGCACTGAAAATTCCTATAAACCATGGAAAAAAGACATGGGGGGTTGGAGTGTTCCATTTGAGAGATCATTTGACCAAAAGTACCTGTGTTGAGAATCTTTTGCCCCAAGGAAAGAATGGGGATCTCGGTTTTTTGAGGATGAAGTATGAACAGAGAGAAAGAAAGATGAAGAGAACTTTTGCTTTGGAACAGTTTGTTCTTAAAAGTAATACCCCATGAATTTAACATGGCCCACATGCACAGCTTTGGTAAAGCTGTGAAGATGGGAGGAGTGTCGTGGTTGCAGATTCCTGGGCGGCTGCTATTCATGAAAGTGAAGTCAAAAGAAAACTGTTTCTTTCCCCTCTTGGGAAAGAAATCCGTATAGCCAAACAAGAGGAAGCTCCTCTCCCGGAAGTGAATTGAATAAGATTATTTAAGTGGGAAACTGACTGAAGTGTCTTCTTATGTTATATGTATAAACTTACATATGAAGAAACCCATTCGTCCTGCTATTAGGGTGCCATTTCTCATTTTTTTTCACCACACTTGAATTTAGGGCTGAACAGATCTGTTTGTGCTGGTTTGCACTTACTTCATAGCTCCATCTTCATGGATACACAAGGAGAGAGCACGACAAATGACAACATCAGTGTTCTTCCTTTCTATGTAAACCAAAGCTGTGAAATTAAGTATCTGATCCTGTTCTCAAATTTAAATTTGCTAGTCATCCATATTGTTTACAACATAATTTAATACAGACATGCAGGAAAAATTCTGTAGCTTTTTGAAGGAGTAAGAGCCTGCATATGCTCAGGTCTTTAGTATGGGCTCAAGCTTTTGTTTCTATAATCTGCATAGTGCAAATACAGGTATTTGGAGTGCACTGTCCTTTAGAAGGTATGACAAATTCAGTTTTTCTTTGTTGAGACAGTCAACATCCTGGTCCTGTGCAGTTTGGAACCAGATATAATTTTAGAAAGAAAGAGCCTAGGAGACAGGCTCTTAAGTCATCCTTCAACCCGTCTAGGCTTTGCCCCATTGTCTTTGCAGAGAACAAACTTGAATGGGAATGAAGAGATTATTTCTGTAGCACTGTTTTTAAGAAATCATGGATTGTAGCCTGGAAACATGGGCACCAACAGTTTGAGCTCTTTTGCGTATTCTAACAGTCACAGGAGGCAAACCACTTAAGGATTCTGCCTGGGAAAGAAATGAACTGGAGAAGCAATAACGAAGTAGAGAGCATGCTGGGGCACCCACAGATCCTTCTGCAGCACCACTGATGTCAAAAGTTGAAAGTGATGCTGCTTTTGTGACTCCCTAATTCTACTGACGCCTTTTTTTTTTAATGGGGGTTGTTGGAAGAAGGCAGCATGCATCCTCTCTGTTTTTATCTAACATTGAGCTCAGTGACACTGAACAATCTGAGAGTACTTGCAATACCTGGAGAATACTTAGCATGTGAAATGCATTTGAAATTACTTAGAAATTAACTCTCTGTGGTTGTTTATAGATAAATACACTCAGTTGGGCTCAAACATTCAAAACTACCTTCTTATGATGGGTAGTGAATTTACTAACATAGATGGGAACTATGCCATGTATACTGGCCAGAGTACCAAAAAACCCAGGTCCAGACACATTTAGTCTTCTGGTGTAGGTATAGCTGTTAAATGTTGAACTCCTGAATCAGATCTGGTCAACAAAAGTCAATTGGATCTGTATTTTCCTGTTTACTCAAACTTTGAACAAAGGGTTCTTTAGGACTTTAACCATTAATTTTCAACATCAAATTACATACTATTTTTTTGGATATAGATGCAAGATGAGGTACTGAGGAAGTGCTTATTGAAACAATTTCAATCATTTACCAGCAGTTCTGGATAACCAGGGAGGTCCCTGATCAGTGGAAGTTGGCAAATGTGACACTCATCTTCAAGAAGGGACAGTAAAAGGACCTGAGGAACTACAGGTCTGTCAGCCTGACCTCAGTGCAGGGAAGATCATGGAGCTGATCATCTTGAGTGCCATCACATGGCACGTGCAGGACAATCAGAGCATCAGGCTGAGCCAGCCTGCATTTGCAAGGCAGGTCCTGCTTGACCTTGTCCTACCTGCTGGTGCAGCCTCACCTTGAGTCCTGTGTGTAGTTTTGGGTGCTACAATGTAAGAAAGACATTAAGCTGTTAGAGACTGTGTCCAAAGGAGGGCCACAAAGATGGTGAAGAGCCTTGAGGAGCAGCTGAGGTCACTTGGACTGTTTAGCCTGGAGAAGATGACACTGAAGGGAGAGTTAAGGGACAGGCACCAATCTCTTCTCTCTGGTGACAAGTGACAGCTGACCGAACAAGAGCCAGCAGTGTGCCTGGCTGATCAAGAAGGCCAATGCCTTCCTGGCTTATAGCAGCAAGAGTGCAGCCAGGAGGACACATGCAGTGATCGTTCCCCTGTATTTGGAACTGGTGAAGCCACACCTCAAGTCCTGTGTTCAGTTTTGGGCCCTTCACTAGAGAAAAGACATTGAGGTGCTGGAGCATGCCCAGAGAAAGGCTACAGGGCTGGTGAGGGGTCTGAAGCACAAGTCTTATGAGGAACAGCTGAGGAAGCTGGGGTTGTTTAGCCTGAGGGATAGGAAACTAGAGGGGACCTTTTTGATCTCTACAACTCCCCGAAAGGAAGCTGTGGTGAGGTGGGGTATGGGGGGTAGTTTCTTTGTCTGTACAATGAGTGATAGGATAAGAGGAACTGGCCTCACATTGCAGCAGGGAAGCTGAGATTGCACGTTAGGGAGCACTTCTTTATGGAAAAGGTTATCAAGCATTGGAACAGGCTGTCCAGGGAAGTGGTTGAGTCATCATCATGGAGGTATATAACAGAGCTGTGGATGTGGTACTTGGGGAACATGGTTTGGTGATGGACTTAACAGTGGTAGGGCAATGGTTGGATTTGATGAACTTAGAGGTCTTTTACAAATTAAACGATTATTTGATTCTATGGTTCTAGATTGGATCTTGCCAGTTTTAGTTCATTGATTCATTGACACGTTTGGAGGAATGTTCTCTCCATGCTATATTAAGAATAGTAGTGATGGAGAAAAGAAAATGGAAATAGAAGACCTAGCCTAGAGCAAGATTTAAAGCTGCATAGAACATTTACCTGCTGACTTAATCTCTGCATTTTGCTACTATAAGCTTCTTCTCTAAGGGCTAAATTCAACCCCATCTTGGAGATACCAATAAAATTAATTCCTCCTACTGGAAAAAAAAAAATCTCTTTCTGGTTCCTGCTGCTTTCCAGCTACTATTCTGGTTTCTCTGCTTCAAACTTTCTCCATACCTTTTCACTTTAATCTTAATATATTCCTTTGTCTCCCTTCCCTCCTTCAGCTATCAGAATTGACTTTTCTATCTACATAAGTTAATGCAGTGGAAATATAGTAGGGTGGATTCTATATGTTATACAGAACAGAATTAAACAAAATTGCACACATTTGCAAGAAGTAGTTTTTAGGTCTATCCTTTATTTCTGGCTCATTGTGAAAAAACAGAATTGAATTAACCAGTTAATTACTGGTTCTTAGGAAAAAAAACCCTCTACTTTAATTTTTTTTTTAAATAAGGAAGAAAAAAGGCAAGTTTGTTAGACAATGAAAATTATGGGTTGATTACTATGGGAAATTTTTATATTTTTAAGTATTAAACAAGAAGGAAAGAATGGAAAAAAGGAATTAAAAAGCAAGAAAGAAGAAACGAAGGAGAAGAGAAAGAATGAAGAAAAGAAGGAGAGACAACTATGTAACCCAGTTACATTTTGTTTAACCTCAAAGGAAGATTTTGCTCTCTTGCAAGTTATTCACTTATGCACTTGCTATGAAATCAGCATTGTGAGCAAGTTGATAGCCTGTACAGGGAAGGAAAGAATGGCAAGCTGATTACTTTATGGTTATTTCACAAAACTGATGAGACAGCAAATGATATTCAATCCTATTAAAAAGACTAAGCACAGCCTTTTTTCCACCCTTTAAAAAAATTTCCTACATTCCTTGTGCTGGGATTGGATGATATGATTCTACAATTCAGGGAGTCTGCAGAACATCTGCAATGAAATTGGTTTTCTGTGGAAAACTGATGAATCACTTACTGCCAATGACTGGAAGGAAAAGTACTTGTTTATGCCCTTATGTAATGAATTTTTATGAGGTGAAGTTTGCTGTTTATAAAAAATATACTTTCAGTTGCTGCAGATGTAAAATAATAGAATTCAGAATTTAGACCACCACATTACTGAAAAGGCAGTCACTAACGGAATATCATCATCTACTTACAAAGTGCCAAAAAGGGGCTTTTACTTCTGTAATAGAATTAAAATTTCCATCCATTCCATACGGACTTACGAGAGAAAAAAGAATGGATAGTATTAACAGTTCCCTTTGTTAACATATTTTAAAATAAAATGAGTACTTTTACAAAATATACATGTTCTGCTTCAAAAAGTAGATCTAAAACATCATGCTCGTGACCAGCTCCTGAGAAAGCAAGCAGTGTCTCTGTAATCACGGAAAATCAATTACATGCTTTTCCTTGAATGTCCCCCAACAACCTCTTTAAAGCATGAGTTAATAGCTGTAAGAACTTACCATTTCACTGTGAAAAGCAACTTCTTATAATCGTATGTATCTTAAGAGAGTTTTATGCCTGCAAATTAATTAGTGGAGCTCATTTTAAGAATTAATCAAACTGTTTTATTCTTGCATTCTGCAAGAGTTGAGTTTGATTGCTACAATATTTTAATTTCTTTTAGAATCTTGAGACTTTTCAGTAAAGTACTTCACAGTTTTAATGTTGTTTCCTTTTTGATCCTGATATATTTCCAGGAACAGCTGTAGGTGACTGGAAACGTGCAGATATCTATTCTTAATGACTAATGCATTTTGTATTTCTGCAGCAAAAGCTGTTCTGCTGTGTATGTGAAAAGCTTTCAAGTGCCATTTTCTTCATACTTTTAATCTCCATGTCCTGATATCTGTATTGGTTCTGCAAGTATGGATAAAGCACCAGTTTTTCTTGGATCAATTTATATTTTTATGAAGTTGGGTTTTTGTGGCACTAAGCAATGATACAATGAGCAACCTGCACTTTTTTGTGCCTTGCCACTCTACCTTTGAAATGGTTGCAGGGTGACTGCCGTTGCTGCTATCTGTCACAGGGATTGTGAAAGGAAGGTCCATCTATACCTTCTGCAATGGCCAGTTTGCTTAAACCTGGAGACAACCAGCCAACACAATTGAACTGTTATTGTATTTTCCACAACACATGCAATAGAAACTGTGCCACTTGGCTAACTGCCCATCTCACACTTGCATCTGCAGCATGCTCCGGCCATTCAAGCATTGCTTTTGGAGAAGAAATACCACTTGGGACCATTTTGTCCTCTGTATATGGAATGAACAGCAGTGAGTGCAATTTTTGCATACAACAGGCCCTCTGAAATCCTCATGTTTTTTACCCTGCAGCCACATTCCTCTAGAGCTCTGATTCTTGTGTCCAGCACCTGCCTCTAGTTTTGTCCTATTCTTATCCTTTTAAATACAGAATAAATCAGGGATGGATTGTTTTTATTGGTAGTGTAGCAGTCATAGAGATGTTAGAGCTGTTATGAAAAGTATCCTGAAACAGTGGTCACTATTTGTTCTCTATTTTTGAACCATGTGAATTTATTAGGTGGAGCAACCCATGGGATCCACAATCTTTGGAAGCAGCCTGAGTCAAAAGAGGCTGGAATTAGAAGTTATCAATAAATACAGAACACACATCATAGAAGCTTTTATTAATGACGGAGAGTGTTTAGCAGCTATGGTGGTCACTCATGAGAAACTTACTTATTTAAGTGCAATCAGACACAAAAGCATGTTAAGAAAAGCTAAATTAGCCCTGGGTCTGCATTATGCACACACTTCTTATGCCTTGTCATAAGCCATGCATCTCTACCCAAATAATTGGCTCTCACATTGTAAGTTCATAGCTTCTGTTGTGGCTTAATGCATCTGAAATCAAGATAAAGATCACCAGTGACAAACTGGGTGTCACCATCCAGAATACCAAGCCCATTGTCCCTTACTGCACCATGCACAACCATGACTAAAGACTTTATATCAAAACTGGGTACAATAGGAGAATTCATTCAGAGTAACCATGTAACAGGCAGTAGACCTCAATAAAACAGGACAAGTTTCAAAACTCTTTGCAAGTCTTCAGAGGTTAACACATATTCCCATATAAGAGTCAGTTCTGCCATAGATGCAATTTACTGTCTTTGCCTGCTGCAGGACTCTCCTATCCCCAGGGAGTGCCCTGCCTCTATGCAGAAAACCCTGATCCTTTCTGCACCTTGTCTTCAGGCCACAAAGGAGAACTAACTACAGAGGGTAGGTGAGCCATCTTGGTAGGGAATCAGGTACCTGAAGACTTCTACTGAACCTGTAAGATGTGACCTTTTCTACATTAAGACAATGTATCTTCAAGGATTGTCCTTGACACAGTTACTGCATCAGAAGTATCCTTGTCAATTGCACCATCTAGAGATGCTATCTAAGGTTATTTCCTTAGCACAGTGGGTCCTGAAGGACTATTTAGGTAGGCTTCAAACAAGATGGCACACCAGCTATTGGCAAGTCACTAAAAGCTAGGGAACATGATAGGATGCTTTGGTCGTGTTAATGAAAGTTGCCAGTTCTGCAGTCAAGTTAGAAAGATTGCAATGAATACAGAAAATGGCAGAAGAGAGGAGAGTCAGCATTCCCCCTTCTCTTGAGCTATTCCAATGTGCTATGACTAGTTTTCCATTACAGCTCTTCCAATACAGTCTAATGCAGAGCATTTACAAGACTGACTACCTTTTTTTCCCCTGAAATATCCTTGAAATATGTCCCTGAAAGTAGACATATATGAGATGAATTGTAGCACATTGGCCAACTTTATCATACTTTGCACCAGTTTGTTCTCTCAGGAGACCCAAGATCAAAGAGATATGCAGCTAAGGACTTTGTACTTATTAGAAATTGCCTGCAAGACATAGAACTACCTGCACATGCTGTTGTACAGGAGTGTCCACACCTTTTATCTGAAATAGATCTACATTTTTTTATGCAGATCAGCAGTTAGTTTGAGAATTTTAAAAACCCAGGTGTGCTCTAGAGAACAAAAAAGATGAGTAGCTGGCTTTAGCAGATGCTCTACAAACATGCCTGTGTATGTTTGTGATTCATCTGGTGCCAGTCTGAGAGGGATTCTGCCTACAAATATCTTTTCCTTGAATGATATTTGGCCACTTTGCCAGGCTTGTGCCAGCTCCTCGCTTTGGAAGTGGACTCTCCTGGAATGGCAGAAACTTAAGACTGTGGTAACAATTTAGGTGGATGTTTTAATGTTGTCAGCATGTTGGCAGCTTTCTTGAGAGGTTGACCAATTCTACTGAGAGTTCCTCTGGGGAACAGGTAGGGGGTTGAAGCACCATTTTGAAACTGCTTCTGCTGTTTTCTGATGATATGTACTGTGACTTGCAGCAGCTCAGGCTACCATCCTGTATTAAAAGCAAATGACCATCAGTTTTATTATCTGTCTGGGCACAACCCTATATTCTGCACCCAGTCATGCCACAGTATTACGTTCTTAGTGCAAGCCAACACAGCTTCCTAGCAAACTGTTGAGGGTTGAATTGTCCCTTTTCTTTCTGTGGAATTTTTCCCATTGTTGTGCTGAGTATTTGGGTCTACACCCATGAGCTCAGTTAACAGTTTTCTCTCGAAGGGGGCGGGGGGAGAGGGGCAACACCGGAAAAGAAGAGTGAATGGGGGGCGGCTGCTCTGCTGCCGCTTGGGGGGTGCACGGCTCGGCCCGCTCGTCCACCTGGGAGGAGGAGGTTCGGCTCTCACTCGGCTCGGCCACGCTGAGGTGGGAGCTGCTTTTCCCTGACTCTGGGATCCCGCATCCTCCTGCTCATTCTCCCGCATCTCCTACCGACTTCAACACGTCCTCTTGGAGCATCAGGACTGATCCTGCCGGACCTGTGAGCGGCTTCTCCCCTCTGCCCTTTCCCCCTGTGGGACACAGACGCCATTTCCCCGCGGCGCCCCCCCCCAGCCACGTGGAGTCCACCGCCTCTTTTCCCTGCTCGCTGGAACATCAGAGGGGTAACCACACCACAAAGGGGTCCACAACCAGAACTGTTTACTGTTTACGGGGCTTCCTGCTCTGTTGCTGTTGATCTTGCCGTTATTGTTGTGTTTCTGTTTCTCTTTATATATATATCAGTAAAGGACTGTTATTCCTACCCCCATATCTCTGCCTGAGAGCTCTTTAATTTCGGAAATCACAGTAAAGGGAAGAAGGGAAAAAAGGGGGTTTATACTCTCCTTTAAAAGGGGGGCTCTTGTCCCTTCTAGCAGATACCTGTCTTTTCAAACCAAGACACAAACACATAGGAAAGTGTAACAGCTACGACTAATCCGCTCAAAAGAAGAAATGTGGAAAAAGATAATTTGCTTAAACCTAAAACTGAATAAAGTTTTAAAGAGAAGTCTAAACTAGTTTTTCACTTTGCATTTTATTCTCATAAATGGCAAAGTATGAAGTCACCCACTGAGTAAGAAATAACCACCCTTCCAAAAAAATTTTTCTTCAAGAAAAAGGCAAATTTCACAACCGCTTGTTTAAAAATATAATTTATTTGTCAACTTGGTTTACATAAGAATGACACATCCCAGATAACAACTGCATTAGTATTCTCAAATAAGGACATTATAATAGATTGTATTTAGCAAATACATATCTTTCATCTTTCTTTACATCGTCTCCTTACTAATGTTGAGATCATCCTTGTCCATCATATCTCACACTTATGAAAAATTAAGTATATCCAGGTAAGGCAGAAATCAAATACTATCCCTCTCATTTCTTTTACAGAAACTCCCATTTTTTAGTCTTCTATAAAATTATTTATATAAGATCTTCCTTAAAACATACAGAGTAGATGGAATGGTGATGGTTTGTGGAAGTAAAAACCAGCATTCTGACTCCTTTCATCTTAATGTCTCCTGAATCACACCTTGTGGCAACTGGTAATTCTCAATCAAATGAAGAAATGAAAAGTTTTCTATAATGTTTATTAACGTAATTAGTCTGTTTCATTTATGCCTTCATTTTTTGATAATGAAAATGTTCATGTAGCACACAAAGTCAACAGAACACAAAGAAAACTGGTAATACCAGGCTGTAACTCCTATCCAAGACTGAATAGAAGTTCTGGTCCTTTAGCTTCCTTAAATTCTAAGCATTCTTCATTTTCACTGATGCACATAGGACTACTCAAAGTACATTCTAATGGTAGCTGAACACTAAACTCCCTTTTTAAAAAAATTAACATTCCAAAACAAATTTTATTCCCTCTTGTGCAGGAAGTAGGACCAGATGTAGCAGTCCTTTGTTAAAGTAGACTTTAAACCTGAAAAATATAATGCTTATGAGGACAAATGATCAATTAATATGAAAAACTAATTATCCTTTGATTAGTCTACAAATTATCTGATTTTTTTTCCTGTAATATCTTCAACTAAGACTCTTCTGCAGCTTATAGATCACAAGACACTACAAAACAGAATTAAAATATTTTTTAAAGTATATATTTAATTTTAAAGTGCTTCAGGAAAAGGCTGAATATTGATTTTGAAGTACTAAAAAGGTAAGCTGGTAGCAAGTAGTTTTTCAATATTCAAGTTGGGACCCTGCCCTCATTAATCTCAGCTGCGACTACAACTGAGCAAAGATTTTACCATATGGAAGATAAAAAAAATCTGTATCTGACATAAACAACCATTTTTTTCCCAAACCACCTACTTCTGTGAGATGCTTGGTACCTGATTACTTGCATGGAAAATAAAAGAACTAAACCCCTCCTAAAGATGTAGGATCTTAGGGTAGAAAAAAACTGTTTATGCCACAAGACGCAGACTTTGCAAACTTTGTTAATGCTATGGGCTACAACCCAACATAAACCAAACACAGTGGTGAGGAGGTGCTACAAAAGAAGGCCAATGCTTTGCTATAATAAGTCAGCATAAGTTAAGTAATAAAAGATTAAAAAAAAAAAAAAACCAATAAAGTGCGATATAGCAGAGCCAGAAGAAAACAGCTGTACAATAGAGGTACTAAACTGCTTGAAACAGGTTTTCCATTGATAGCATTAACAGGGATGAAAAACAGAGTACAAACTTTACCTGCATGAAGCTGCAAGAGACAAAACAAACCCCAGGAATTTCATACAGCTTACGCACATCAAAGAGCAGGACAGAGGGAGGTGGAATGAAAAAGGAAGAAAACATTCTTTAATATTCAGGAAATGAAACATATCTAACTAGGAAAGAAGCTAACTCCTGCATAAGAAGGATATGACACCGAGCAGAGGCCAATACAGAGAAACCATGCTCTTTTGATAAAATATTGCTCTGAGACTTCAGAATAAAGAATGAATGAAGAGGCCACAGTAAACAAAGGTCTGCTATGATTGTAAGCTACAGACACTGGATTTTGGATGCATACAAGTTTTAATTAATAAACATAGTTAAAGAACAGTGAACCAAAAATGCTGATGATGTTTCTGGAGACATTAGATCACCTTGAAGTCAGGGCTGCTAATACATTTCTTTGGGAAAAGCTATTAAGTGATGTGGAAGGACAATTCATACAAAATTCCTTCAGGATCAAGAAGTAATTTCAGGATGCTCTTCAAATGACTTGCCAGTTTTCATACTCTAATAAAAACAGGTTTGCACTTGCTGGTTCTAATTGCAACAGCAAATAACAGAAATATGGCAGGCTGCTAATACACACATTTGACAGCACATAATACTGCAGCACAGTATCTGGAAGAACTTGCTCTGAAGTCTTGGTTGACTCACACAACAGTAGCAGAATTAATGAAATTTTGGGCTGCCCACCTGCTAACTATATCTAATTACATCAGATTAAAGCACTGTGTGTCACTCTAAAGATCAAAACCTAGAATTTAAGATCTTCAAACAAACAGGCTAGTGGGTTGTTCTAATCAGAACGCAGAATGAAGAATGTAATAAACCATTTCATTAAAGTAGATCAAAATTACTCAATCAGCTGTTACCCAGCTATTTTTGGGACTGAACTATTGATGACAGCAAATCAAGAACAAAGCCACCATAAAGCTATTTATTTAATTTAACTGTATATGTTTTTGACAATTTAAGATTCAAAAGAGGACATAATGTATTTTTGTGTTAATGAGACTCTTCTGGATAAGACTTTCTGTTAAAGAAGATTGCAATTAAAAAGAAAATAATCTTATAAAATTAGATTGAAGAGTAAATGGATGAACTGTTAGAACAATTAAAACATTGCAAAGCCAACTAAGAAAGCAAGTATGAACGCACAAAGCAGGAGATTACCTATTTTAACATGTTAATATGCACATAACTGTGTTTGATCGTTTTCTGTGTGGAAGTGAACTCTGAGATTTGGCACCCACCAAGACCACACCAGAAAAAAACCCATGAGTGGTAATTCCTACAGACAGCATGTTATGAGTAAACAGTTTTCTTCAGTGCCTCTAACTCCGAAGAATGTGGGTTAACCTGAACAGCTGCCACATTCCAATGCATGATGGGTTTCATCCCTCAGCTTCTAAGGGAAGAGGTAGAAGACAATATACATGTAATTAAAGCTCAGAGACATAGTTGCCAGAGAAAATTAGTTTTCATCTCATGAAGGGCTAGAAAGTGCATCGTTTTCCTTAAGCCTTCTTTACATATTTGATTTTTTTTAGTGTAGCATCATATTGGGAATTCAAATTTAAAATTGTTTTTTAGGCACGAAAATACCAACTTTCCCACTAAATCCATCCACTAGCTAAGTTGGTAATGGCACTGTGTCTGGATAAGTTAAAGATTGCTAAGTCAAAGTCTGCCAAGTGCCTTATTCAATTGGAATGTTCTGAAGTTTGCAAGTAAAAGTTCCTATTGAACCTCCTGAGAATGTTGTTGTTTCTCTCATACTCCACCCAGAACAAATCCAACTACTTTCCCCTAACCTGCCAAGTGGGGTAGGGCATTATGGCACTGTTACTCAATAAAAACCCAAGACCAGTAAAAATACATGTTACAATAAATTACAGAGTCTCCAAAACCATCTTTAGGCAGTCTACTTTCAATAATTTCTGAATTCTTCCATTAATCTCTTCAATATATATCATGCACAGTATAAAACAACTAAATCAACCTCATATCACACATGCAACTCTGTCATTTCAATTTTATACTTCAATGGCTGAAGACTGTGCACCTCTGAGCCACATTTAGGACATGTAAAATACATATCAAATAAAAAGTTACTTTTAATACAGTAGTAGCAAAACACATGTGGACAGCCTATGGTATGTGGCATGGTAGGCCATTCCCCACATAGTGAACATTCCCTGCAGTGAGCTGCTAATGTGTTTTCACTATTGGAAAGACCTACAATAGGCAAGCACCAAGAGGAAATTTTAAGTTTCAGTTTCTGTACATTAATGAGTGGTAGCAGATATATCAAAAATTCAGCAAAGCCATGCCATAAGAGCTCCCTGTTCATGTATTCAAATCCTATCTGACGAACACTTTGTGGCTTACAAAAAACTGACCTAATTCCCAGAATGCGTTCTGTAAGTGTTGCGAATGTTCCTTTCCGAAGAAAAATCAGAAAATTTAGAAGTCCACAAAGCTTGATAAGTCCAGATCCAAAACTAATACAGCTCTTAATTTTGCCGAAAGATTGCTGTTGACGATTGCTAAATAAATCATAACATCTTTCTTCCAACCATCTTCCACCAACAGTGAAAATAAGATACCATAACTTCTGGTGTTTGCTCAGAGGCTGGTATTTATCTGTCTGAGATAAGTTATTCTTGTATTGAATATTGAGAATAGCCTGTCCCACAGTTGCGTTCTTGGAACAGATAGTGAATTTCCATAATATAAGACATAAAAATGCTTTTACTTCTGGTTCAAAATGAGCCAACACCCCTGGTTTAAATCCATGAAAACAGCTGGTAAACTGGGACCACACTAGTTGTTCCAGGGCTTTGTTTAGTTCAAGAGCATCAAGTTGACTTATTCTGAGCACAGGATTCACACTCTTTTCATTTCCAATGCTGGAGGCCATTTCTTCACAAAAAAATTTTCTAGAAATAAAACACAAATAGATTTTAGTATAGTGGAATATATCCTACTTCTATTTTTATTAAAGATAACAAACTTGTAATAAACCAGCAGTAGACAAGAAACAACAAAGTTCTCAGAATTCTCTATAAATATGTTATTAAAAAGCCACAATTCCTTTCAGGAAGCTTTACATTAATATAAAATTAGTACACATTTAAGTTAGTTTAAAATGTCATCTTTGGAAGAAACTATACTTGACTAAATGTATATATACATTTTTTAAAAATATTGCAGGGCATAATTGTAATATTCAATTGAACCTTAAAATAGATCAGAAAGAAGAACTGCAACACTGTATGGTATTTTATGGAGAAACAGGGAAAATGAACATACTAACCAAAAAAATCTGTAAAAGAAGAGTGAGGCAGACAAAGTGTTGCCGTATGAACACTTCAGTTGCTACTGCTGAAAGCAAAACCATAGAAATACTGACAAATTTAGGAAGATATAGATGAAAATTAAGGTGAGAATGAATAAAATTTTCTCAATAAAGTTAGTGAGTTGTTTACAGAAAAATCATATGAGATTAAAGAAATATTCAGCATTCAGACATAAATTATTATATAGCACTTCACTGAAGTCTGCATATATTTTCTAGAGTGTTTTTTGACAAGTGTGGGATTGTGCTACTTGTCATATAACATTTCCAGGCAAGATGATTAATGTATACTCGAAACTCCTACAAACATATACTCTTCTTGCTCAAGCATCACACAAAACATTAAAGTATTTTTTTAAATGGCTTGTTTTAAATGTTGTTGCATCTGGAAATCTGATTAAGAAATAAATGCAATAAATTGCCAAAGCAAAATACAGGTAACACCTCAATGCAAAACTGTGGGGTAACCAATTTTTGCTTCCCTTTGTAAACAGAAAAATCCCCAAAGTGATTCAGAAGTGATTTCAGACAGTATGCAACATATTTCACTTTCTAAACCAGATACTTTGCGTAACAGGCCTGCAAGGAGTCCACAGCTTTCTGGAGAAAGTATAGAAGGTAGAGCCTCAAATTCTTATTTATAAGAGAAAAATCTTATAAACATACAAGATTACTATGAGTGAAAGATGCCAGAGAGTCTTGGTAGCAATGGTTGCTAATGATGCCAAGAATACTAAAAATAAAATCCTTCAAATGAACAACCATATTTGCTGAAACAGAACACCCCAGAAGTTTTAAAACACAATAGAAAACATCATCTGTAGCTTTCCTACTGTTTTCCATATTTGTAATTAGTTATCACTGCAAGGAAATATGATTTTGTCCTTAGTATAGGGTGTGTAACAGTAATTTCCAATTAACTAAGACTGCTACATGGGTAGAGCATACAATAGCTCCACTCAGTTTTTTTAAACTCCTCCTTCCATATTAGCAGGCAAAAGGTAGTATAAGGCAAGCATAAGTTTGTCCTCTGGGCAAACAGCTATAGGGTTCATTGCATGAACCCATACCAGCTGGAAAAAAACAGGATACAAAGGCTAAATACCCAAGTCTGTATCCCTCACATTTAATCTCTTCTGTAGAAGAAACCAAAGCACAGGAAACATTTTCCAGGATGATCCAAATACCTTCCCTCCTCTTAATTTATGAACAAAGGGTCAATTCAACCCCTACTGGATTTTGCTGCAGCACTTCAAAAACTCCAGCACCAATGACCATCCACCATCCTATCCCTCATCTTTTCACTCCACTACCATTTTAGGAACCAGAGCCATCTGCTCTGGAACCTGTCACTGGTTATTCACTCATAACCCTTAAAAGTCTAATGTTGTCTTCACTTTCTCTTCTACTCATTTCAGTTTGTTCTACTTGTTTCAGTGTTCTATATAACTCCCAACACACAAAACCTCCTCTAAAAATGCTAAAGTTACTCAAAAGGGACATCTTATTAAACAAGTTCCTTCATCCATCTACTAAGACTATTTTCCAACATCAGTTCAACCATCTTTTCCAACTGTTTTTCATTACCACAGGTGCTATGAGCAATTTCTATTGTAGGTTTCTCATAAATAAGGTAGACTAAATACAGATTTTTCTCCCCATTATAGCTATATTATCTAAAGAAACCTGAGCAAGTGACGAATGGGTCATCAGGAACTTTCTGGAGACAAAGGAAAATGTGTCAAATCCACAGGATTATGATGGATCATGAAATACACACAGGCTAGGAGCCTGTATGACTGTACACCTGCTTTGAAAAAGAGGATGTGGGGATTCTGACAGGCAGCAAGCTGAACACAAGCCACCAATGCATCCTTGCAGCACATTAGCATGTGTACAGCCAGCAGACTGAAAAATGTGCATATTACCCTTCACTTGGCATTGGTGAGGTTACACCTGGGATCCTAAGTCTAGTTTTCCCTCTTTTCCATGAAAAGAACAAAAGAAATGTCAACAAATTGAAAAGAGTCCTGTAACTAATACCATCAGGGAACCCCAGGTCCTGATATACGAGAAGAGATTGAAGGAACTCAGATTGTTAACTTAAAGCAAGGCAGCTAAGAAGTGGTCTATAAAAAAATCTTCTACTTCCTAAGGGTTGCAGAGAAGATTAAGTCAAAGTTTTCTGTGAGATGCAATAAAAGAAAGAGAGGCAACTATGTGTTAAGTCACTAAATGAGAAATTCCAATTGGACCCAAAGAAGCTGGAACATTTTGTCTACCAAGACCAAAATCTCCATCCCCAGAAATTCTTGAAAGTTGACCAAATGATGCTTGAACCTATTTGTTTTAGCAATTAATTTATCCCAAATTTTCACAGGAGAGTAGACTAAATGTTGTAAAGATCTTCTCTGGGACTTGGAGCTTGACGTCCCCATTGCCTCACTGAAGAATCTAAATGATTTTTTTTTCACATCCATCATCCTATACAGAAGTGTCTTTGAAGGAAATAATTTCATTGAATCTCTCAGAGTGCACTGGAACTTTGTATACAGAAAATGGGAACCACTTTTGAGACAACACGCCTGAGCAGCACAACTACTGTTCGTTAACCTTTGAAATTTTGAAATTTCTGTCTTTTAAAAAAAAAACAGAATCAACACCATATATACTGTTTAATGGTGTCATGTTTAATATCTCTTCCTGAATTATCAAATATCAAATTGATTGAACTTTTAGTCACATTTATACAGACTATATGGAAAAGGAAGAATACCAAACAACAATAAGGATGCTAACTTTTAAATTATGCTTGCAACATAGCTATAAAAAAAAGAAAAAAAAGCTTTCTTTTTGATGAACAATTAAGTGTTCTCAATTCAAGCAATAAATATGGGCATTGTTCTGAAGTTCTTTCCTGCTAAGAACATTTAAAGCTTGCCATAGACCATGGCTGTTAACTGGACCCTGTAAGTTACCAAGACTATATCCATATACCTCTGATTTTAATGTGTAAACACATTTCAGTATGCTTAGTCTTCTGCTATCCACTATGCTTTCTTCTGAATTCATTTAAGGTTTTATTGCACTTAAAGGGAAGATATTTACTTCCTAAAGGCAATTATTAAAAGGGACAGTCTGAAATCTCCATTGTCCTATGAAACTGTCTTCAAATGTCCTAATGATCTGAATAAGAGCAATGGTTTCTTTGAGAGACGAGCCCCGAATTTTAATCTCCATTTTGCCATGGTAGAAAATTTCCCTTTAAAAATTACTTCTATATAAAGTCCTTTCAGAAATTTGTTGGTTTTCAGTTTGTATTGTTTTCGCAGGTAGTAGTACCAAGTAGTAATAAATGAGAACTACAGCATCTGAAAGCTAGATAAAAACACACTGTGTAAGTTTTAAGACATTTATCTTGTACTTTTTTTTGATGGTTTTTCTGCATTCTATATTTTGCTGAGCCACACAGAATATAAAGAATGCATATTTTCCTCTATGTTTTTTCATTAAATTCTATTTGTCAAATCCTTACTGTTTTAACTCTTTATTTTAAGTTGCTTAAAAAATAAGAACTCAGAATCATAGACCCAGTAATGAAAGGGACAGGTATCAACATTCAGATATATAATAAACTCCATGTGTGATGAACCTTTTACATAAATACTCTTTAAGGCAAGAGTAGACTGGTACTTGTAAGGTTTTCCCTTTACTTTATACTGTCAAAGATTTTGCATAGAAAAACATTAAAAAAGAGAAAAAAAAAAAACCAAAACCCTAAAATGTTCCTTTCTTAAATAACCTATATTTTGTCTGTTTTGTCTTTTTTATTCAAGCAAATAAACAATCCCACTTGTACAGTACAAAAAAAATTACTGTGTATCACTAGTGAAAAAGGAATTTCTTCTGGTATATATTAGTGCTGTTATCGAGCATTGTAGAAATTATGAATGAATATATTTTATTTGGAAACATGTTATTGACAGAAATCTATCAATAGTAATGTGAGTATTGTCAACAGCCTGTCAATATTAATGTAATTATAATTAAGGGGATAACATGGATTTTAGCTATAATACCAAGTAACATCTCCTGCATTGCTGCTATCAATATAAGCATTATTATTGACCTGTTCTGGGACTATCAGTAGGAGATGTATTACCATGAGGCATATTTGTCAATGCATTCTGCCCACAAAAATTCTACATTTAAATTTACAGGTCTGTAAACTTTGCCTGTAGAAATATACAAATCCAAGTAACCTCTTGGGTGCCATTTTTTCCACAGGGCTTTTCTACTGTGGAGGAGTAATCAAGGGGTTTCTATGTCACAGCTACTGCAATCACATTCCCTGGTTTTCTTCCATAATCATTAGATGACAGATAGACATATATATGCAGAAGCCTCAAAATAATTTTAAGTATGATCTGTCAAATCACTTTTTGAGAAGCAAAGTAAAAACATATTTATTAAATACCTAAATTTGTTCCTAACAGTTGGCGGCCAGTCACTAGTGGTGTCCCCTGGGGATCAGTGCTGGGGCCAGTCCTGTTTAATAACTTCACTGATGATCTGGATGAGGGGATTGAGTCCACCATCAGTAAATTTGCAGATGACACCAAGCTGGGAGCATGTGTCGATCTGTTGGAGGGTAGGAGGGCTCTGCAGAGGGACTTGGACAGGCTGGATAGATGGGCTGAGTCAAATAACATGAAGTTTACAAGTCCAAGTGCCGAGTCCTGCATTTTGGCCACAATAACCCCCTGCAGTGCTACAGGCTGGGGATGGTATGGCTGGACAGTGCCCAGGCAGAAAGGAACCTGGGGGTACTGGTCAGCAGCCAGCTGAACATGAGCCAGCAGTGTGCCTTGGTGGCCAAGAAGGCCAATGGCATCCTGGCCTGTATCAGGAACAGTGTGGCCAGCAGGAGCAGGGAGGTCATTCTTCCCCTGTACTTGGCACTGGTGAGGTCACACCCTGAGTGCTGTGTCCAGTTCTGGACTCCTCAGTTTAGGAAGGACGTTGAGATGCTTGAGAACGTCCAGAAGAGAGCAACAAGGCTGGTGAGGGGCTTGGAACAGAAACCCTGTAAGGAACAGCTGAGGGAGCTGGGGTTGTTTAGCCTGGAGGAAAGGAGGCTCAGGAGACTTTCTGACTCTCTACAACTGCCCTGAAAGGTGGCTGTAGCCAAGTGGGGGCCGGTCGCCTCTCCCAGGCAACCAGTGACAGAATGAGAGGACACAGTCTTAAGCTGCGCCAGGGGGAGTTTAGGTTAGACATCAGGAAAAAATTCTTCACTGAAGGAGTGATTGGGCACTGGAATCATCCGCCCAGGGAAGTGGTGGAGTCATCATCCCTGGAGGTGTTTATAAAAAGACTGGATATGGTACCCAGTGCCATGGTTTCGTTGATGAGGAGGTGTTAGGTCATAGGCTGGACTTGATGCTCAAAGATCCCTTCCAACCTAGCTCATTCTGTGAACTTAAAATTATATTTAGGATGCATAAGTAGCACATCCACTAACTTCATTGAGTTTGTGATTTAATTCTTTTACACAATCTCTTCTGTGTAGACAAAACATGTAGTCTATCACTATACTTAGAGAGAGATGGAATGGACTACAAGAGACCACCAAATCCTAATGCAGCACAAACACAGGCTCAAGAATATAATGACACGTGTTTAACTACTAAGAAAGCTAATTCCAAAGTTTTCCTATGTAGTCTGTTCCAGTGTTTTATGACCCTAATAATTACAAAGACTCTTTTCCTCATGTTCAGTATAAAGCATGTTTAGTACAAATCAGGATGGTTTTCATTCCACAGCAGAAGCCAGGAACAATGAAAAAGAATTTCCATTTTGCTGCACCTTCTCAAGATCAAAAAGCAGCAAGGCATGTGAGAAGACCAACTACCCAAAGAAGATCTGCAAAACTAGACAGTATCTGCTTTCCTACAACAGGCCTGGTATGATCCTCTATAAAAACCAATCCAAACCAAAAACCCAAGTAAAATCCACAACAAAACAACTTTACTTTTTTTTCCCCAGCAGCAATTTACCTTGAGATCTACTATATCTTCAGATCTTTTTCTCTCATTTTTCTACCTGAATAATTATTTCCTGTTTTGAATTCATGTATTTTGAGTTTTTCATGTTAAATTCCTGCATTGTTTTGCATCTTGTTGATTTTACACTTTCCAAACTCATTATGTCTATGTTGGATTCAAATCTTATGTTTTAAACAAAGGAAAAAAGAAAACCCTAAACTTTCAACCTCTCTCCAGCTTGTATCATCAGTAACTTTTCTAAGTATGTGTTCTCTTCCATCATCCAACTCACTAATGCCTTTTCATCTTGACAGGCTACTATAGATAATTACTCTGTAAAGGCAATCTTTCAACTTGATGCTGATAACACCAACATCTAATGGAGACAATACTGATATGACGTTTCCCTAGTTTACTCATGTAAGGAAAAAGACTTTATTAAAATCAAGCTGCATTATACCTAGTTTTACTCTTACTAAACTTGTTATTCTTGTTTAGAAGAGAAAAATACTGAGGTTTCTTACAAACAGGTCTTACCAAACCATACTGTCTGTTTTACCATCTCTCTTCTACACATCGTTAGATACAAATTAATTGCTAAACTATTTACTCCTGAACCTTTATTTGGAATCAAAACTGACAGTTTCAATAATTCTCTTAACAGAAGAATAAAGAGGCACAAAACCAGAAACACACAAACCCATTTTGCTGGCTATTTCCACCCTCTGGGATATTAAATAAATAAATAAAATCAGTGGTGCCTAATTCCTCAATCATTCTAGGACGAATTTTATTAGGATTTGCCACTTGAGCACATCTATATTAAGATTCCTTAGGCTATTCCTTCTGTGCTTTGGTTCCACTCTTATTTCCTGTCTAAGATTAATTTCATGAAAGCAGCAGGTCACAATATATCTCTTTTACAAAGTATGAAGGAAAGAATCAGTCTCTGAAAGTCTGTTCCTTGTTCTCCTTTCTTATTTAATAACAGATCTAGGTAATGGACTTATCCCTTCATGCCTCCTCTTACTCAGATTTTTGGACCCTTTCATTGATTCTTTTCTTGTGCTTTGTAAATTGAAACTTATTTTGTTTTTCAGAGTCATCCATTTTACTCTTACATTCCTATGCTATTCCTTTATATTAATCGCTAATCATGTTGTATTATTTCTGCCTGGACAACTCTTTTAATTTTCAGGCCATGGAAGAATTCCTGATATAAAGTCTCTTTTAATATTCACTATTACTATTTTATTTTATTATTATAAACTATCTCAACACAAAGAAACAACAGGATATACATTAAAGGTAATGATTTTTCAGCCTTTTCAACAGACTAGATTCTGCCAAGTCCCAGCATTGAGATGAGTGGTCCAAGCATGAGGAAGCAGTATGTAGAGCAGGCATGCTAGAAATCATCTCCTCTCTGGAGATAACACTAACACACAGCTTCTCTTTTCCTTTGGGAACTACAATACATTTGGTATTGTGAATTCAGCGTTGCCATACTGGGTATGTGAGACAGCACAGAAGCAAACTACAGCCTTGGTTTACAATCCCTCTTTGATGCTCAAAGTTAGGGAATGAACAGATAGCAATGAAAACTACCTTTCCATCCATCACAAGAATGTTGAGAAGTTTTTTTAATGTGTTCTATTTTTTTCTTCATGAAAATGTGAAACATTTAACTGTTCTTTTTGGGTACTCTCAGTAGCAGAGGATATTTTAGATGTCAATTTAAAATCAATGAATTTTAAAGATGAGAAATCAAACGATACATATTCAGTTAATTTTAAAATCTTCCTTTACACCAACTCTCATAACACAAAACATGAACCCCAGCTGCTCAAAGCCTCATGTCTCACCATTAACTCTCATTGCTTTCTTCCTTATCAAGTGCAGAAAGAAATATCCTCAGATCAAAGTCTAATTGGGAGCCCCAACTGTGTCATCTCTTAATCACAGTAAAATTAATTTATCACTATATCATTACCTCAAATAACTTTAAAAAAGATTGATTTTGTATTACTGCCTGGATTTCTATATACTTCAGACAAATACCTATAATTTTCTAAAGAACATAAATTGATGCTTTAACTGTTTGGAATAACTACTAACACTAATTCAAAAGTCAGTAACACATGCTGCAATCACAGAAACTATTATTTATTTCTTATATTCTCTGGAGAAAAGGCTATTTCTCAAAATAGACAAATTCAAGGGAAATACTGAATTACTGTGTAACAAATCAATTCCACAGATAAAATTAAGAATTTTTTTATGGAGGTTAAGTGAGCAACTAGTAAATAATCCCAGAATCCTAAATGCTACAGTTACATTTAAGGTCCAAAGACCAAGTACAAGGCAAAGACACATTCAAATCACAGGCTTCTTTTCCAATTTTAACTCGGTAAACTTAGATTTCATAAAAAGAGATGCAAGAGATTAGCCACTGCTGAATGCCTGGAGACAGCAAGGAAACATGATAGCTCATTGATTTATCTTCCATAAACTACCTGCCAGAATCAAAATATTAGGGCTTCAAGTTACAAAATCAAAACCAGCTCAGAAGAGCCAGAATTGATACAACAGTAATGAAGAGCAGCAGGAAAGTGCTGCACTGTTAGAAGCTGTAAATCAGTCATTTTTGTCAGCATTTGATGGAAACTGAAAATCCCACATCAGTGTAACACATCCCCTCGATGAATGCTAGCAACCAAGACTATTACTGGCCACTCCTAAAAATATTCTGAATGCTAAAAGCTTCTACTGACTGCAGATAAATTTGTCATCAGTCAGCACTCTTAAAAGACAGATTATTAGATCCAAACAATCAGATCTGATAATTACCTCATAACTAATACTTAAAATACTACCTTTTAAAATTTGTGATGCTAAACTCAAGGCTATAAAACTTCAAAGTACATTTGTATTCCTTGTAGCATAGAAGCCAGAGACAGCATCATCCTACCAACTTTCTTGATGAAGTTTCAAGTTTCATTTATTGGAATAAACAGGAAGATAAGCATGTAACAAGCTAAAGTTCCACTGCTATTATTCTTAATCCCATATCCTTTTTCTTTTCCTCCCTCATGTTATTTCCTCTTTTGTCATCCTGTTCCTCAGTACATCAAATTACAAATTCATCTTTAAAGGGAAGTGTCAGTTCCACTTACAAATTCTCATTCTCTGTTACACTAAATGAAATCTACCTGTTGTTCCTTTTAAAGCAATCAGTGATAAAACCCCAAAATTGTAAAAAAAAAAAGCTGCATTGTAACTTGAAGTTCCAAAAACCATGGTTCAAAATCCCTTGATCTAGATGCTGAGGTAAGTATGTGCCTAGTACACAATAGACTCTTTTTTTATCTGGAACTAGATAATGGGAATTATTTGGAGAAGTGCCTTACCTTTACTCTTGATGAACTAAAATGGTAAAGAGAGATTTGGTTGAAGTAGTTGAACAGAGCAGCAACTGTGATGGTTAGCTAGGAAAAAAAAGCCCCTTTTAAGGAAGGGGCAACATCTCTGACTAAACCAGTATCAGGAGGTGTAAAAGCTAAGCAAAGTTAATGATTAAATTAATAATGTAGGTCTCAACTGCTGATGTGATCAACAGATGACTGGGAGATGTGGGAGACCAGAACATTCCTCTGAATGATCTGGCTCGGATCCAGAGACCTGAAAGCACTTGGAGTTTTGACCTCAGCCCCTGGGAACGGCTGCCGACGCTGAGAGAAGAATTACAAGCCACAAAAGTTTAGATAGTGTAGAAATAAAATAGTTGTAGGGTGAAATTTAAAAATGTACAGGGGGGTTTGAGGGGACAAGATGGAGGAA
>VZTT01000086.1:34893-47376 GCA_013400855.1 Buphagus erythrorhynchus
TGCCAGACGGACCTGCAGTGCTGCCAGACACGACCTTGTAAGATAAGAAAATAATAAACCAATTCCTGAGACCGAAAACCGACTCTTCTGCCTGCCTCATTCAAGAAATCAGAGGATCTGAGAGCTGGGAAAAGAATTCCCTGGATCTTGGGGTCACACTGACCTCTAGTTCCCACAGGGAGACTCCTGTATCTGAAGACATCTTGGGTGTGATAAGGATATGAAGTTCTGGTAAAAGGATGGCTAAGTAATACGGCAATGCACGTGCAGCAGTGAAAATGCAAAGCTTAGTAAATGTGCCATCTTTTGTGTAAAGCAGATGAAATATCACCTGGTGGCAGAAGGATGCAGCTCAATTTCAGAATGGTCCAATGACAGAACATGAATGCACAGTTGTGAGCACAAGGAGGGCAGTTATAGCCATAACTCTTCCAGTGAGGGCAGTTATAGCCATAACTCTTCCTCTGCTGGTTAGTTACTTTTCTGAAAAGCTGGTCTTATACCTCATGATATATGTAACATTTGCATTTCATTGTTGTAAGGGCACTGTACCTCACATCACCTTATTTGTCAAGCACAGTGTCAATCCCAATTTTATGCATCTTTTCCATGCCCCTCCTTACATTTCTTCCATTCAAAACTACCTAAAAAACAAACAAAAAGTCACCTAAGTTAAATTCTCATTTCATAGCTCTTGTGTCTCTGTTCTGCTCCTACCTGTCTGATTCATATGAATGGATCACCAGATAAGTATGAAGATGCCAGGATGAATACTGAGAAGATACATACAAGAGATTCAGAAGCAACACCTGCTCTATATACTTTGATACAATTTACCACAGATGACAGAACTCTGCAATTTTGCATTAAACACTTTACGATTATCATTTATGAAACACAGTCACTGCCCAGATTTTATTCCAACTTTCTTCCTTTTTGCATACATATGTATACCAACTGCATAGTCATGAATATTCAACAATATGCAAGTGTAACAATGCTGATCCAAGTACTGCTCTGCAGGAACATAAGGTCTTTTAACCTTTTATTAGAAATACTTATTGGAGAAGAACGGTAAAATCTGTCCTAAATGCCTAAGTCATAATTAACCCCTGTCCACACCTGCACCAAAAGGAGGACTCTATGTAAAAACAGTGTTGTTATAGACTGTATATTTATGATTTCCTAGAACCAATGAAGTCCTGCATCAATAACAAGACAAGCCTGCTCATTCTAGGTTTTAAGTTCTGGCTTTGTATTATATGGCATAACTTACAAATTATTGGATCTAATTATAATCAAGAACTCTCAACTGGTGTAAGGATAAAGAACAGTACTTTACTTGAAATATAGGCCTAATTTTTCAGTCTTGTGTTCTGTGAAAACCTAAGTTAATGTAATTTTTGACAGCTACACTCACTGTCTCCTATTTTCCTTCTACTGTGTATTCTGTCCTTATCTTACAGATTAGCACCAGCACTCATTTGAACTTCTATTAAATCGTTTTTGCATGTTGAACTGGCAAAAGCCCATCCTGTTTAAACTTATTTTTCTGCAGATTTAGTACACAAACAGGTCACCACAGAATCAGATAACATATGTGCAGTACCAGTAAAAAGAAGAACAGGGTCAGGAAAACCAGGTAATCGTGAAACCAGATGCCTCTGAATCTCAGCATCGTACTCTTACATCCACCACCAGTCAACAGCAAGACAGAAACTCAAGCCTTCTGTTTGACTTGAAGAACTGTTCTGTCTACAAGTTCAACGTGCTGAATGCTCAAGGAAAACACCACAACACCGCAAATACAAATAATGAAACTTTAGCTGTCTTTCAAAAATAAAAATAATTATTTGTACAAGTCCACTGTAGGATTCATGCAGACTTGCAAGTGAGAGGCTACTCTGTTTAAATAAGTAACACTATGCAATTCAGCCCTACTTTTAGCTTTTTTGGTATGGCTGTACTGTGAAATGTCTGGCATACACAATGACTACTAGGGGTGCTGGGAAATTTGATGTGATCAGTGTCCCCAGTCCTTGATGATTTTATTACTTGGTAATTATGGGAACTTTAAGCACACTGGAAGACTTCCACCACACTTCTCCTCAATCGTGTAACTTCATTAGCATTTTAGAATCAACTGAATGGTTGCATATATGTATTACAAGTAACAGTTTAGAAGAGGCATAATAATTTCCTTGCTAGGCAGTCTGAGTTGCATGCTGTTACAGCTTCTGAAATCCCTCTGCAATTCCAATGTGTATTTCCCTTCATGATTTAGTTATGCCCCACACTGTCATGGCACTATATTAGTTTCCTTTCCAGGAGAAGTTTTTCCTCCTTACCATACCCCTCCTGTGATATTTTATGTTTGCTTCTCTGCCTACAGAATTAACATTATTTTTGAATACTAATATTTTAATGTGTTTTTTCAAGTTTTCTTAGAATTTAAGTTTTGTTTAACTCATTCTCTTCTAACCTCACTTATAGTATTAGCAAAAACCAAGAGTGGAGATAAGGAGTGTTGGAGACAAGATTTTTAGGGACATTATTCCCAGGCAGCTACTGATACAAACACAATGAATATTAGCAGCATTCAATTCAACTTCCTCCTAAAGGCAAAAAACCTCCTCAGGTCCTCTCTAGCAGGAGAAGGAGGAAGTGCCCAGACCCAGTCAGAATCAACCTTGAATCAAGAGTTGCACCATTGTTGTAACTCTTCTTCCTATATTGTGTATGTTCTCTTTTTCCTCTACCTCAAATTTCTCCACCTTTACTTCTCTTAATTTTCCCCCTCACTCTGAAAAATGTGAATTTAGTTTCCTTTTCAAAAGAGTCTGAAATAAACTCAAACTTCTAAAGTTCTTGTATTCCACTTCCAAACCAAAAAAACCCTACCCCCATCTCTGAGAGAGGCATGTTACAAACAGACAGCATCCTTTCCTGAAGATTTTTGTAAAGTTTAGATGCGAACTGATGATGTTTGTAGTTGTAAGTCAGGCTTACAGTATGGCTGCAGGAACAATTTAGCTCTTGAAGAAGCTACAGAACAGAGAGCCTGCTACCTTCTCTGTGCATATACAGCACAATCTGACTATGAGCCAGCATCCTTTTAGCACAACACATTGGCCATTTTTAGTATTTTTTTTATTTGCTGCTTTTAACTTTACAGGGAGTGCTGTATAGCAGCTGATGTTGAGAGCATGCTTGTTAGTTAAAATGAGAGGAACAAAAAGGGTGTGATTCTATTCAGTGGTCTAAGTGAAAAAGTATGTATGCTAATAGGTGTCAAAAGGAAAAAAGCCCAACCCTATCCCTAAAAAAACCAGACCAAGAAAACCCAATAAAAACCTCAAATCAGCATAAGCAGCCTGCTTGAAAACACCATACTGAAGTAAACTTCTGCAGTCCAAGAGAGGTAACAAGCTGTAGTAGCTGTCCTCATTAACTGCAGCAGCAATACAGTGAGTCCATTTCCATTTTAAGTCATAAACAATGTACTATCATTTAGGTTGAAAATTTAAATTCATTCTCTGGATACTCTGAAAAATTGCATGAATTCAGATTTTTTCCTAAATAGCTAACATTTGGGAACCAGACCTTGGCTAGGGAGAAATTTACATTAGGGTATTCCACTGAAAGACTGATTTTAATTGACAAAATTATCATCTTCTAACTGCACACATTGCATCATCCAGATCATTAATGGAGATGTTAAACAGGGCTGAACATAGTATTGACCCCTGGAGTACAACCGTAGTTACCAGCTTCCAACTAGACTTCACACAACTGATTGCCATTCCCTGTGGTCCATCTGTTCAGCACATTTTATGCTGACCTAACTATTTGCTCACCCAGCCCATACTGCAGCAGCTTCTCCACGAGGATGTCACAGGAGACACTGCTAAAAGACTTACTGATGCAAGTATTTACTGTCCTCCCTCCCCTTGTTTACCAAGTCAGTTATTTCATTGTAGAAAATTATCAGGTTGGTCAAGAATGGCTTCCCCTTGGTAAATCCATGCTGACTACTCCTGATCAGTTTCTTTTATGCGTCCTAGAAGGGTTTCCAGGATTAGTTGCTCCATCATCTTCCATCCTTCTAGGGGATCAAGCTAAAGCTGATCAGGCTGTAGCTCCCTGAGTACTTCTTCCTGCTCTTTCGAAAACAGAAGGCACATTGACTTTCCTCCAGTCTACAGGCACTTCTCCCAATTCCTCAATCTCCCAATCCTACAATTATTGATTATTGTCCTCAAAATTTTATCAGCCAGCTCCCTCAGCACTCATGAGTTCATTCCCAGAGCATTATCTATGTCCTATTTACTTTTCTCTGACCTAAACCTCTTCCAAGTGTTTATCTTCCCTGCTCCATACTTTTCCCTATGTTCTATGATTCCTGAAGGTCTTTGCTAGCAGAGATAGAAGCAAAGGCAGCCTGCAGAACCTCAGCCTTTTCCACATTCCCTGTTCATTCAGCCATGAGACCACATTTTCCCTAGTATTCCTCCTGCTACTGGTGTATTTACAGAAGCAATTCTTGTTGTCTTTGACATCCCACACAGATTCAACTCCAGGTAGAGTCTGACTTTCCTAATCACATCTATGCATGCTCAGGCACTGTCTATACTGCTCCCAGGTTATCCATTCCTGCTTCTGCACATTTACTTTCAAAGTCTGACTTTCATGATGAGCTCCTTGTTCATCAGTGCATGGCTGCTGGCGTTTTGGCCTGACTTCATAACTGTTGGGATAGACTGCTATTGAGCTCTGAGGAGGTGATCCTTGAGTATCAACCAGCTTTGCTGCATCCCTCCAGGGCCTGACCCTGGGGGATTCTTCCAAGTAGATCCCTGAAGACACCAAAGCCTGCTTTCCTATAATCCAGGGCAATGATCTTACTTTCTTATCCTTAAACCAGGCTCTCAGAGAAAGCTGGCACTAATATCACTAACCTACTGAATAAGAAATAGATTACATTAGTTTCTGTCAGAGACCATATAGCTTAAAGGAAATATTGCTAAACTGGCACAAACACAGTGAACTTTTTTATTGAAAAAGTTATTACCTAGAGAGTCTTAAAAAAAGCCCTCTCTGCCCAAAAATCATTAAATACATAAAAGGTTTAAGAAGTAAGGTATCAAAAATGTAATATACCATATCTTATTCTTCAGTTAGACTGACATTAATATAGAATGAATTTATTGGTAATATATGAAGAACATTGCTTATTAAATACAGTGCTATCTTTTAATTCAAACGTTTATTCGTATTTCTTCTTATTATCTTAATTATTATTACTGGAGCACACCATGCTTACAAGCTAATTCAATGAAATTGTATTTATGTCTGAAGCTTATCAGTTAGTGTTAGCTGGACACAATTTATTTACTGAATAAATGCAGAAATTCCAAGTGCAACAACAGTGCTGTAGAATTTTTTAAAGTTTTGCAAGAGCAGGCCATTATAACCAATAGAGAAATAAAACACACGGGTAACAAGGTACTTAAATTATAATCTCAAATTGTTGACTCATTTTGTCTACTGTTTAATTTACTACTAATTTTCCTTCAAGAAGCTGTCAATTTCTTCCCTTCTTTGTCCCTCCCTTCCCATCTCTCTGGACCTCATCGCTTTGAAACTTTCATATGTTTAACAAAATAAGAAAAGACATTCCCACTAGCTCACATTCTGAACATGTATTTAAATGTTTAGGGTTTTTTTCCCCTGAAAGACCATGTGTTTCATTACTACATCCAGCTATATGTTAATACTGGATTCAGATATCACTCCCAACACTTCCACGATTTATAAATTGAAGAGTCACTTATTTTACACCATATTCTTGGTATTGATACTATGTAGCCATAAACCTGTTTCCTTCCTTCCCAACTATTCTCTAGGTAGCAGCTTTTAGCCTTTTGTTGTCACCTCAACAGACTATAAATGGAGAAGATATAATGTCTTTCTTGACTTACACCACAGCATTTGATCTCAAAGAACAAATTAACGTCGTTGGAGTAGTAAGTGTCAAAAACTATCAAAGTATAAAAATTATCTTTCCTACTCTATTCTATGAGGCGTTCAATCAAGTTTTTACATGCTAACAAAACCTGTTTGAAAGTTTTAGTTTAATTTAATTTAGTCCTTTACAGGAACATTTACTTCCTACATGTCCTGGAGCACGTTAAGTATCAAAACCTTTCTGTGAGTCACTACAGTCTTTAATGAAATTAAACTTACAATCTTCACCTACATGGGTGAATAATAAAATAATCTAATAGGAGACAAACAGAGCTGTCAAACAAACAAAAAAAATCCCTCCCAAATCTAAACACCCTCCTTGCACAGAACAGACATATATCTAGCCTAATCGCTAGTACTCTATGAACTTGAACTGAGGCACGACATTCTAGTTACTTGGGAGCCCTTTAATAAGTGGGTAGATCCATAATGCATCTGAAGGCCCATTACCTAAGAAGTATTTTTTTAAAAAATAAATTCAGAACATGATATTTTATATGTCTGTACTACTATACTAAGAGTTCTAAGATTAGCTAAGAGATACGTAAGCATGAGCTTATTCAAATACACGTAAGTTCGCTACTATTACTTTACAGTTTTCAACATTTCTAAGAAAAGTAAAAAATATTTTGACACTCATGCAGAGAGATATCTAATTTTAGTTATTTACTCAATTAAAACAACATCAATGGGAACAGATTCTTTTTATTTGCTGAAAAGGAAGTTCTTGACAAATAAAACCCCACAATTTTGAACAAAGATAAGCCTAGGACTTAAAAGGATGTAAAAATAGAGGCAAAATGCTAAGCAGTTATTTCAGTTGCCTTGACCCCACATTATTGTGCAATTTCACAATACTCTGTACTCAATAATAAGCATCCTCAATTCCAACTTTTAAAAGTGCAAATACATATATATAACACTGGGGCTTTTGAAATATTGATTTACACACAAACTCTCACTACATAAAAAGGCCCAAACACTCCACCTCTTTCAGACTCTCCCCAAAAAATCCATACTAGTAGGCAAGAAAGAGGGTCCTTGCAAAACCTTCATAGACAATAGCTTTAAACGTATTCCACTTTCCAATCACAGACTCTGCCAAAAACCTTACGATACAGAGAACACTGTAATCTTCATGGTAATTAAAAGTGTAAATCACAGAATTCTAGAATCATCAAGATCATCTAGGATTCTAGGATCAAGAAGGAAGAGACCTTTAAGACCATCAAGTCCAACCATCAACACAGCACTAACTCCAGTACTCTTACTAACACCTAATGCTAGAGGCACTAGCAACCAAAGCAGACATTTCAATACTGACATGATCAAATATTTCTGTACCAATTTCCAGAAGAATTAAAATATAAATGTCAAATCCCTTCAGTATTCTTGATTATGTGCCCTACTCGTTTATTTCATTTCCACTGAAAATTAAAAAGGGGGAAAAAAAGCCCTTTTAATGAGATAATTTATACATTTATACATATATTTATAGATGTGAATTTAACCCTACAGCAAGTAACGGAAGCTGATGACTTCATGCTGTATAAGCGAACACTGAAAAAACCCCTCAAAACGTTAATTTTCCTCCCTTTAATAGCTTATTGACTACTCAAATTAAATACCAGCAATGACACGTTCAGTTGTTTTACTACTAATCACTTAATTAGATAAACTAGTCATAATGGACAACCAAGAACTGAAAAACAAGCTGCTGCTGAGGAGGAACTGCAACAGAAAGGTGAAAAATAATCTGTTGAAGAAAACAGTGATAAAACAGACCTTCAAAAAGAATAAAACCAGCATTAGTGTTAAAAAGAAAACTTGGTATCAACAACTGTTGCTAAACTGTATGTCAAGAAAAGCTTCAAAGAAGTCTGACAGGAATTAACTAACCTGCAATGAAATCAAATGGCAAAGTATTTTGGACACAAATTTCAGTACAAACTTCATCATTTAGTACACACTTCATCTTTGACCTTAGAAAACACCTCCCCCACAGTGACAGGTTAAAGATCATACAAGAAATACACAGCGCTGTGGTTTCTAGTATCGACTGTGTCATAAGCAGAATTTGTCTGTTTGTCAAAACACATTGGCCATTCAGAATAAATCCACATTTGTTTTGTGGTAAACCAATGGTTTGTTACTTACAGGCTGCACAAAACTGGATTAGCAGAAAGGGGAAAGGTGCCACCCTCATTTTTAGGTTTCTTTGCCACCTATAGTAGCTGGTTAGAGGAACGATCCTTGAAGATTATAAATGTTTCAGTCTCTCAGCTGATATCAGAATTCGGATGATAATACCCCTCTGACAGAGTATGATGCCCTTTCCTCTCCGCAGAGGTCGTCACCAGGCTCTGTCCTGTCGCACCGCACGCCTGGGCCTAGCTGGAAAGCTCCCCGTCCGCACGCAGCGGCACCAGGAGGCTGAACGGCAGCGGGACTCACGGAACGGGGGGACCGGAGACTGCAGGGGGCCAAACACAAGTTTTCATAAGCAGGCCCGGCATGAACTCCGGGGCCTGAGCCAAAGGGACTGCCCAGCCTGCCGGGCCGCGGGAGGTGCCTGGATGGGCTCCGCCGAAGGCCCCGGCCCCTGGAGCGGCTCCCGCCCGCCGCAGCCGCTCCGTCTCGTCCCGCCTCGCGTCCCGACTGACCTGCGCCGCTGCCGGGCCCAGCCCTGCGCGACTCCGCGGATGCGCCAGACTCAGCCTCGAGCCTCCCAGCGAAGCTCTGCGCGGACGGAGCCGCCTCGGGCGCTCTCCCCTCAGCCGCCCCGGCCCGTGGGCACCGTCCCGCCCGCCGGGTGACAGCGGCAGCTGCCCGGAGCGGCGGCCGCACGGACCGCAGTGCGCCGGCCAGCCCCCGGCGCGCCTGCGNGCAGGCCGCGCGCTGCTTGACTGACAGCCCGATCAGCAAATCAGCGACCCGGGGTGGGGCGGAGCAGCCAATGGCGGTGGGGGGCGGGGCGGTTCCGGGGCCGGTGACCCCGGGCCTGTGTGCGCGCTGGGGCTCGAGCGGCAGTGCCGCCGTTTGTGGCCTGGCCAGCGGCGGCAGCGGCTCTTGGCCGGGGGGCCCGCTCGTGTGGGAGTGGAGAGACTGCTGGCCTGGGGTGGCACGGACACCGAGGAGCTTGGAGTCGGGGCAGCCTGGGGTGGAGTCCATGGGGAGGCGGGAGGCTGTGGAGCGTTTGCGGGCAGGATTCCCAGGCCTGTGAGAGGAGAAACACGCAGACTGAGGAAGGAGCTTGGCGACAATCCAAAAGCGCTGCAGGCGGTGTTTCTCCAGCAGCTGCATTGTTTGGTACATGGTTGCTCGGTTAGTTACTGTCCTCGGTATCAGGTTTTCCCTCACGGGCTCTAAGGTGTTTTAGGTGATTCAAAAGCTATAATTTGTGTTGTACAGCTTAGGTGAGGCAAACTGCACTGTGGTGTTGGCTATTACTGTTCTGGAAAGCAAACTAAAGAGAACTCTATGTGAATAGATTGGGGGGAATTGTCAATGTTTATTAAATAAACGTTAAAAGATACTCAAATAGTGATTTATTTGTCTCCAAACCACGACTATATTTAGTTTTGAGATATTCATGAACACAGATTCACCGGTGACATTAAGGGTTGTAGTTCCTCAGATAACTTCCTGAGGTTATCTCTGCTGAGGGGGCATTCCGTAGGTACATATTGTTAGATTTTGTACTATTTTTTTCTAACTCATGAGAAATTACATAGCACTCTGGACTACCTCAGGTATCACAAAACAAAATGCAGACCTTTATGAATATCAGGATCCTGAAAGAACAGTTTCGTTCAATATTTACATGTGGTTTTCCACTATGACAAAGCAGTAAGGCAAAACAGATGCCTAACTTTGTTTATAATGAGTAATTCCTCTTTTAGAATACCTGTTTGAAGTGAATAGGGCTAATTCATATGACTGATTTCACAAGAAGGGGATTAGGTCTTTTTGTATGAAAAGTGCATTTTAAGCAAAAATGAGGTAACTCTCTTGAGTTAGAAAGACTCTTTTGTTTAGTGGAAAGACATTGTAGTGGAAGGCTTATTATCACTAATAAAAAACAATCACCCCCAAATATTTAAATAGTATACTATATACACCAAGATATTTGGGGTAATTTTTGCTTTGCTTTTAAAACACAACCATGTAGTAATTTACTTCTGCTGAGGAGTAGTTAATTGAACCATGACAATTTATTATCATTACTTTATCATTGTATATTTGAATTAGGAACAAAGGAAAACACTACCTTGTGTGGGGCACTGTGGAGAGCTTATAATTGAAGATCTTATGAAGTGAGACTGTGTCATGTGGGCATAGCAGCGAAAGGCAATAGAGGATCTGCAGCTCGAGAGTGAAGTCATGTGCTGTTTCTTGGTGGGGCTGGTACTGTGGCTGTCTCTGGGAGCCATGCTTGCCTCTGTTTTGACCTGACCCCGCGCAGGCAGCTGACTATCTGTGCCCGTCACAGGAGGTCTGATCAAAAGCTTGCAGAGCTAAGTTGTCAATGCTTGGGATACTTACAGGCCCTGTAACAGGAAGTATCTTAAGGCAGTGCTGATCAAGTCTTACATGTAGAGTAAGAGTTTTGACATGAGTTCTGGAAGCTGAGTTTCAGAATAGTCCATGAGTAACTCTTGATGAAGACACCTTGTTTACTCCACTTGCTGAAATTAGCAATAAACAAATAGGGTGCTTCATGTCCAAAGTGTATCCTCATTTCTGCATTTCTCATCTCACATTTACTGTACTCATCTGACACATTTCCTCCTGCTGTTACTTCTGCTCTGTTCATATGGGGATCATCTGGCCTTCATGCTGCTGAGAATTCTCTCTCTCCTTAGGCCTGCATATAGATAAAAACAGCAAATTTGTTGCTGAGCAGGTTGATTTTACAGACTGGATAATCTTATCGTGCTGGAAACAGGAGAAGAACATGCTTGCTTAAAATATACTACAGTGATGAAAAAGGGAGTATTCAGGTGTGCTCTCTATAGAAATAGAGAGCAAACTAAGATCACCTTTCTCTTTGAAATACTTTAAACACCCCTTCCTCCATGCAAGCAGTACTTAAATTGTTATGGTTTGCTGGTGGTTCAGTAATCAAAATGTTATTTGTAGTGTCTTTGTAGTAGGCTGCACAGATTGGGAATTTAGTCACTGCTGTTAATATTCTTCCTGAAGCAGAAAACCACAACTAAGAGACTGAAATATGAAGAAAGAGAGGGGGATGGAAGAAAAATGAAAAGCTAAAGCATACCTTTGTCCAAGGTTTTCATTTGTGTCTAACCTTCCCTGTCATTTCTACCCTTCTAATTCTTTCAGGATATGATAGAAAAATGTCTCCTCTGACTATAGAAAAGCACTCTCAAATTTCTGTGCCACTACTTGAAACACAGTGATGCTTTTAATGCAGACATTTTCCATGGCCTTAACTGCTCACAGGTCTGTACCAAACCAAAGTAGCCACTGTGAATACCTAGCAAGTACTGTTCATAAACATTTTTATAATGTTTGACCTTAAGAGTGACCTGAAGATTAATGGATATGTTGTATCAGTTTTAATGGGTCTCTTCTCCCTTGGATACACACATGTGACTCCCATTAGTCTTAATGGGAGTTATATGCATGCCTAGAGGTTAGACAAGATCTCTAAAGGTGCTGTTATGCTCTCTTGTATTAACGATCACATAATTGCTGAGGTGCTGCACCTTTGCATTGAAAGCAAACTAATTAAATAGGTCTAGTATAAGTTGGTATACTAGCATACCTGGCACGTATGTGTGTTTTCCTGTGGGCCTCTCAGTACACAGAGGTAGAAGCCAAATTGAATGTGGAATTTAAATTTTGCATGTGACTTGACTTTCTTTGTAATTGTTTCTTGTAATCCAAAATGAATTCATGTGTTTGATTCCTAAGAAAGATGATTGTTCATGTGAATACAGAGGAAGAAGCTGAATGTGGTGGTTTATTTTATCATCAAAGCATGTATTGAGAAAAGGGAATGAATTGATTCTTATTTTGATGTTCCAAATCATGCACTTTGAAAAAAGACAGTTAGGTCTAGAGGATTAACATGAAGCTTGATGTTGAATTTTAATTATGGCTTTGTTACTCATTTCTTCCAAGAGCCTTTAGACAAAGCACTTCACCTTTCTTTGATTTCCAGGTATGTAAAATATCTGCTTGCTTCTTAGTGCTGCAGACATAAATTAATATCTATTCTGTGCTTTGAAATTTTAAGATTGGTATGTTTAACAATATTCTGCTGGCATAATCATTGAAGTACAGAAGGAGGAAAAAAATGATAGTAGCCACCTGATACAGCCAGGCAGAAGCTCTGGTGATAATGCAGATCTCTTGAGAGGAGTGATTTTGTTCCATAGTTTATGATGCATAAAACAGTGTATTGGTGATGAAAAATTTTTGGTATTT